>CAWUFW010019813.1:0-172766 GCA_963921515.1 Calotriton arnoldi
CACCCTTAGCCAGGGGGCAGGATGCCCACCACTACTACCACCCTTAGCCAGGGGGGCAGGATGCCCACCACTACTACCACCCTCACCCAGGGGGGCAGGATGCCTACCACTACTACCACCCTTAGCCAGGGGGGCAGGATGCCTACCACTACTACCACCCTTAGCCAGGGGGGCAGGATGCCCACCACTACTACCACCCTTAGCCAGGGGGGCAGGATGCCTACCACTACTACCACCCTTAGCCAGGGGGGGCAGGATGCCCACCACTACTACCACCCTTAGCCAGGGGGGCAGGATGCCCACCACTACTACCACCCTCACGCCACGGGGGCAGGATGCCCACCACTACTACCACCCTTAGCCAGGGGGCAGGATGCCCACCACTACTACCACCCTTAGCCAGGGGGCAGGATGCCCACCACTACTACCACCCTCACCCAGGGGGGGCAGGATGCCCACCACTACTACCACCCTTAGCCAGGGGGGCAGGATGCCTACCACTACTACCACCCTTAGCCAGGGGGGCAGGATGCCTACCACTACTACCACCCTTAGCCAGGGGGGCAGGATGCCTACCACTACTACCACCCCCACTCATAGGATGGACAATGCATGACACAACCAGCACACCACAACCTAGGGAATGCAAGATAAAGACATCCCCCCACCACCATGACAAGCGTGTGTAGGCTGTGTCAAATGCCTACAACACCGAACATGACTTTGAACATACAATGTGACCCCTAGCACATGTGCCACACATATATGTGTGTGGCACCCACAATGCAAGCAGCCCATGACCATTGTGGCAATGGGGCCTAAACCCCCATCATCACAGTGACCAAAAGGTAAGTGTGGGGTCCATAGCTGAAGCACATTTTGACCATTGTGGCAATGGGGTCTAAACCCCCATCATCACAGTGACCAAAAGGCAAGTGTGGGGTCCATAGCTGAAGCACATTTTGACCATTGTGGAAATGGGGTCTAAACCCCCATCATCACAGTGACCAAAAGGCAAGTGTGGGGTCCATAGCTGAAGCACATTTTGACCATTGTGGCAATGGGGTCTAAACCCCCATCATCACAGTGACCAAAAGGCAAGTGTGGGGTCCATAGCTGAAGCACATTTTGACCATTGTGGCAATGGGGTCTACACCCTCATCATCACAGTGACCAAAAGGTAATTGTTGACAAAGAAAGAGCTGCAACTGCCAAACTGCATGGATCATTCCTGGTCACAGAACCAAAAACTCATCTGTGGCAAAGTAGTGTATGTGTCCCATTGCAACATAAATTGGGGGAGCCAAATACTGCAGTGCAAATGAAACATTCCTTTGGCCATGTGCAGACAAACAACACCCATGGGGGCTGAGACCGTCAACAGTCATCAATGACACAATGACAGAAGTGACCATCAGAATGCAGAACCACATATTTGCACCAATGGGCACACAAATGCAGATACCCTGTGGAGACAGCAGATGTGAGGTGAACAGATACCATACCATGGCAGCAATGGGACACACAAACCATGATCACTGTGCTGACCGATGACCTAGGAGTCCCAGGGACAGCAGGGGAAACACACCAAACAACATACAGCCAATGGCACACCCAAGATATGCCAATGCAGTGGTGCAGATGCACAAACACAAACAGGCAGACCAACACTGTCATCATACACAGCAGGTGAGGGGTGGGGGTGCCAGTGTCCCCAGGCAACAACACAACACATGAGGAGAGCTGAATACCAATCATACAGATGTGCATACACTGCCACACTAAGGTAACTCATGGATCCAAATCCCCTATGTGGGCAAGCAGGCATTGACAGGTGAGAGGGAGCACAAAACACACATGTCACACAGGCACGTAGGAACAACAACTGACACAGCAAGTCACAGACACACCACAGCACCACCCCCAGGGCCCCCACAATGTGGTGACCCTGGGCTGAATAAAAATACCACTGTGATGACAAAGCTAAATGTCGTTCACACTGTGAACCACAGTCAGGTGTCCTGAGCAACAAACTACCATCACACCTACACAAGCACAAATCAATCAGCATGGCCAGTAAGCCAAGGCCAACATGGAGGCAGGGGACTAGCCGGGCAACAACTCTCATCTGCACACACTCAAGACCACACCCTCGACCTCCAACAATGTGCAGCAGTGAAGTACACATGCACTGGTGACATTGCACATGCACCCATGACTATTCCAGGGTGGTGGGTGGGAACCAAGGTGTAGAAACACATCACACATGGACACTCAACAAGACTCCTGAATGTCTGACACACTGCACACTACGCTGTACATGGACATGACGGCAATACCACACCGACCAATGGGATCCCAGCCACAGTCACACACCAATGAAGAAGCCAAGGTCACCCACAAAGAACACACATAGACAACAACCAACATTGCAGCCCGGACCCTAAGGAGTGCCAGCAGTCACACACACAACGTGTCACAATCACTGAAAGATAACACAAACTGGAAATCACATGACAGGGGCAAACAACAAGTGCCAAAGGGAAACCTGACTGTGACCCATCTGCGTCTGCACACAAACTCTGCCCTGACAGCAAACACACCTATGGGTGACACCCTGATGACCAGTAATGTGCCATGCACCCACATCACAGAGAACACAGGGAGAAGACTTTGGGGGAACATAGCTCAAGTCAGCAAGCATCACAAACAGGTACAACACTAGGGATCACAGCATGCGCAGATGAATGGAAGTGAACACACAGACATGCACATACAACACACACCTTGGGCGCAGGCAATGTCACACGTGTACACACTGCCATGAGGGGACTCCACTCCTGTGTGAGGAAAGCTGTGCCATATGTTGCCTCAGTAGGGCCCCATCATGTCAGCTGAGCACTTGGTCACACAATCAACAATTAGCACCAAATGAGGGCTCCCACTCACATCAGCCTGGTCATGGATGTGCCAACGGAATCATCAGCACAGATCCAACACACTTGTATAGCAATGTTGCACTGACTACACGGATGAGTCCCTCCCCATTGATGCCCAAACCTGCATGTCCACTGGAGATGGCAACACGGTCAGGGAAGTAGACAAATGCAACGATGGCAGGCACAACAGATGTGCAGGGGTGGAAGCCACAGATATGAAATTGCCAATGTAAGTAGGAAACCCATTGCCAAATACTGAACACATGACACCCTCAGATGCTGCTATTGATGACATGGATACACCACATGATAGGACACATTCCCCCTGGACCACATGGGTTCCTGCACAGTAACACTTCATAATCATGAGACCAGATATCACCATCACTGCAGCAAGGGCATGGTTAGCTGCACCAACAACATGTACATCTGAAGCATGAGCACTAGAGAAAAGAAAGTTGCTTTATTCAGCATATGTGTTGTTTGATAACGACGTCCAGAAGAAATTAGAGCAAAGGCCAATGGCCAGTCCATTGTCAAAGTTCAAACAGGGTGACACTGGCAGATGTCACCCTACGCATGCCTGCACAATACCAGGGACAATCCACTAGGAGGGGCAACCGGGGGGCAGGCCAGGCACCGCAGGGACAGGATCAGGGCTCACCAGGGGGAGTCAGGGAAGGGGTGGTGGGTGCTGGAGAGCCACTGACAACTGCAGTGGAGGTGTCTGACATGGTGTGTGCCGGCACAACTGGGGGGCATGACTCAGATGTCGTGGGTGCCGGCACAACTGCAGTGGACCCTGCAGATGGGGTGGACAGGTCCGCCACTGCAGTGTCCAAGTCAGACAGGGCGGTAGTGGACTCCACTGCAGTGCCTACCTCCAGGGGAGGAGAATGGGGAACAGGCAAGGTGGGTTGGACAGAGGGGGAGGACACCCTCACCACATCAGTGGCACAGACAAGCGCAGCGGGGGGTGTGGTGCTGGGAGAGCAAGTGGCAGGGGGAGAAGGCCGGATCCTCTTGGGGATGGTATATCTGTGGGTGGGGGAACCTGGGGCAGGGTGCGGTGGGGGCACCTGTGCAGTGGGGGCCTGAGGGATGGAGGACGGAGACCTTGTGCCTGGAGCTGCAGGGCGGTGGCGGGGTCTTGCTCTTACCACTCCGGGGGACTTGCGGGTGGGGGCCTCAGTCCGTCTGCGCCTGGGGGAGGGTGTCCGGGGGCGAGGGGCACTCTGCTCCGTGTGGGTGGGCTTCCTCTTCCCCCGGTATGCTGGAGCAGCTTCATCGGTGGGGAAGAGGCCGAGGTCACAGAGGAAGAGCTGCTGTGACTTTGGGGTTGCAGGTGAGGCAAGGGAGGGTGCTTTGGAGGGAGAGGGAACTGAGGACTGCGCAGTGCATGTGGATGCGTGTGTGTGTTCCAGGGCCCCATCCCCTGTGAGTCTGGCTTCAGTCCCCTGAATGTGCGTGCGTGTGCGTTTTGTCATTGGCGTGTGTGTCAGTGTGCTGGATGTGTGTGTGCTGGTGTGTGCCTGTGCCGGTGTGTGTGTGCCTGGGATGGGTAAGGTGCTGGGGAGTGTGGATGGAGCAGAGGCAGGAGGGGTGAGGGACCGTTTGAGGAGGGACACTGCTGCCGTCAGGGAGGAGTCCATGGACCTATTGCCCCTCTGTAGGTCAGACATGCCCGATGAGATGCCCTCCATGAACGACACCAGCTGAGTCAACAGCGCGGTGTGCGCATGGAGGACACTCAGCATGGCTGTCTGCCCTACATGGAGCTGGCGAAGGAGGTACACAGACTCCTCACTCAGGGCAGCAGGGGACACAGGGGCAGGGGGTGCGGTGCCTGGCCCAAAGGAGACACGCTCCCGGACATGGGAGCCTCCACGGACCTGGGGAATGGGAGCCGATGGGAGGGCGGTGGTGGTGCTGGTGGTGGCGGGGACAGCAACTCTAGCTGGGGTGTGGTGGCTGCTGACACCCGCCTCCACAAGGGAGTCATCCTCCGAGTTGCTCTGGTCCTCAGCTGAGGTGGATGCTGCTGAGGACTCCTCGGTGTGGCTCCCCTCGCCCTCCGTGCCACTGGGTCCCTCCGACCACTCCTCGGCTGCTGACCCAGTCTGGCTCTCCGGCTCCTCCTGGTCCGTGGAGCTGTCCCCTTCCGTGGCCGTGGATGTATCTGCAAACAATGGGGAAACAGACAGACATCAGTCACCTGCACATAACGCACACACCACTGTGAGCACAGCACATCACAGAGCAAGCCCTGGCATCATTAGTTGTACATTGCTAAAAGTGCACTAATTGAACAGGAGAAGTCAATTGTCAGTCTGATGCCAAGCATGGCACTCACATCCCACATGGCCTTGCACCCATCTGTCTGGTGTCTGTTGGATTGCAACACCCCAGTGTTGACACATGCACCAAGTACACAGTAGTTGGACAGTGCAGAGGACACGGTGTGGACACATCACAGCTCTTGCCACTGAGTCAGTACAGGTTTCCGGATGTAAGGGATGCCCAGAGTCAAATAGGAAATGCATGTGATGCATACCAGCGACAGACACCATGATGCACCCATGTCCTGATAGCCAGCGCCACTATGGTGTGCATGTAGCACATGTCACTCCCCTGCAGGCTCACCAATCAGTAGACACATGCCATGGCGGAGGCATGACTGCAAAGTCATACATCACTGGCTCAGTGATGTATGACTTTGCAGCCAGACAACAACACTCTGCACTGTGTCACAATAGTAGGTCATGGGGAATGCAAGTCCTGGAGCTGCACAAGTGCACATGTACATCCCCCCACAACACATCCTCTTAACCCTCATCTGTCCAGGTCATACCTATTGGACATATGGGAGACCTGTGACACTACCCTCTGAACCTGAGCCCCTCACACTCTGCTGTGCATGGGGAACAGCTGCCTGAACTTCACATTTACATGCCCCAGTCTGCATGGGCAGCTGATCAGACACCTATGTGTCACACAAGTATCGTCTCCTATGGTCACATCTCCAGTGGCATGCTGAGCCCCTACCAAGAAACTCCACAGCAGTCCTGGCGACTAATCCACAGCACACTGACACAGAGGCAGACACCTGAGGGGTCAAATCACTGTGCACAATGTGTCCGCTGATACACGGGAGTGGGAGTACAGAGTGTATTGTATGGCCTGGAGTAGGCATGACTGTCCAGCCCCACATGAATGAGGGATGAGCCCTGGACTGTAGGCAGCTGGCTAAGTATGTGTGACACACGTCATATACATACTCCTGGGGCCCAAACATTGTTCCCACCCGCAGCATGGGTGTGTGCCAGGTACCCCAGCCACATGTGGTGGATCAGCTCAGCAATTGGACCACAGATCAAAGTAACACGCTGAATACATGTCAGAATACAGGCATTGTGTAAGCAATGGACCCACCCATGATGCCCACCACAGAGTCAGGGAAACAGATGCTGTCTCCCACCTTGAGTCAAGCAAACTGCAAGGACACAGTCCTAAGTGACAGAATTCCCTGCATGTAAGGGCCACACCTGGGTATCAGATGAGGAGTGGGCAGTGCACAATAGAGGGACATGGCTCCTGGACAACATGACTGCTGTACTGTGGCAGTTTAACCAGGCCCGAGGAGGGCACATAGCATGTTAGACAGAGTACACAGTGCAGTCTTTGACTCACCCCCTCCTTGCTGCTCTCTGGCCTTCAGCTGCCCATCCAGGTCTGGAAAGACCACCGCCAGGATCCTGAGCATGTGGGGGTCAGGGTCCGTGTTCCGCCCTCCTGCGAGGAGGCGACAGCTTCAGCTGGACCCGTGCAATCCTCCGGGTCCAGCCCCGAAGGTCCTGCCACCTCTTTTGGCAGTTGCGGATCCGGCGCTTGTAGACCCCCACGGACCGGACAGCCCGGACGATGTCCTTCCATATCTCATGCTTCCGATGGGCAGAAGCCTGTCAGGATGACAAAGTGATAAGGCCATTACTACACATGCAACATATCCGTGCATGACACAGTTGCATATACATGTCGCAATCACAGGGGCACATGGTGTACCCAGGCAGTGCACGGCTGCCCATGGACAGTTTTCCAGAAGTCACTACATGGTATCATTGCATGGGGAGTAAAACCCTGTTCAGAAGCACTGTCACTGCACCATACCTGTCCAGTGCAAGTCACTACACACTATGGGGGTGACAACTACTCAGTGAGCCTGCTAGCCAGTGGTGTGCTGACTCTCAGCCTTGCTAGTCAGACAAAATGCACATTCAGAAAGGCAGTGCACAGAACACTCACCTGCTCCCCTGGTGTCCCATACAGCTTGCTGTACTGTGGAAGTAGGCTGTCCAGCAGGGCCTGGTTCTCCTCAAGGCTGAAGGCTGGGGCTCTCTCCACAGTACGTGCCATTGCAGGGTCCAGAGGGGCAGAGACAGCAGCAGTGCAGTGGCAGATGTCGTCCTGGAGCATGTAGTGCAGGCAAGTGGGCTCTCAGGGGAACAGGCAGCAATATATATGTGCTGGAGAGGCAGATACTGTCCCTTGTGTCCAAAGTGATAGGTCCAAGTCGCTTGCATCTTCTGAATCTGGCCAATCCATGGAATAGCAGCACCAAAACACGCCCACAGCATCCTTCAAAACTTCAACTTCATGACATACATGATTTTGCAACATTGTTGTGGGTGACCAACTGATTTTCCAGCAACCGACTCGCTCGAAATTCGAAAACGCGTCCGTTGCCAGGCAAGCCCATTGTCAATGGGTGCGCACCGATCGGTCCATTGAGGTACAACGCGCACAGGGGTACAACGCGCACCCGCACACATTGAAAGCAATGGGCCGGCCGGAGGCACCGATCGGTCCATTGCAGTTCAACGCGCACAGGGGTACAACGCGTACCCGCACACATTGAAAGCAATGGGCCGGCCGGAGGCACCGATCGGTCCATTGCAGTTCAACGCGCACAGGGGTACAACGCGTACCCGCACACATTGAAAGCAATGGGCCGGCCGGAGGCACCGATCGGTCCATTGCAGTTCAACGCGCACAGGGGTACAACGCGTACCCGCACACATTGAAAGCAATGGGCCGGGCCGGAGGCACCGATCGGTCCATTGCAGTTCAACGCGCACAGGGGTACAACGCGTACCCGCACACATTGAAAGCAATGGGCCGGCCGGAGGCACCGATCGGTCCATTGCTGTTCAACGCGCACAGGGGTACAACGCTGCACCGCGACACATTGAAAGCAATGGGCCGGCCGGAGGCACCGATCGGTCCATTGCAGTTCAACGCGCACAGGGGTACAACGCTGCACCCGCACACATTGAAAGCAATGGGCCGGCCGGAGGCACCGATCGGTCCATTGCAGTTCAACGCGCACAGGGGTACAACGCTGCTCGCACACATTGAAAGCAATGGGCCGCCGAGGCACCGATCGTCCATTGCAGTTCAACGCGACAGGGGTACAACGCTGCACGCACACATTGAAAGCAATGGGCCGCCGGAGGCACCGACCGTCCATTGCAGTTCAACGCTACAGGTACAACGCTACCGCATTACTGAAGCAATGCCGCCGAGGCACCGACGGTCCATTGCAGTTCAACGCACAGGGGTACAACGCGACCGACACATTGAAAGCAATGGGCCGGCCGGAGGCACCGATCGGTCCATTGCAGTTCAACGCGCACAGGGGTACAACGCTGCACTCGCACACATTGAAAGCAATGGGCCGGCCGGAGGCACCGATCGGTCCATTGCAGTTCAACGCGCACAGGGGTACAACGCTGCATCCGCGACACATTGAAAGCAATGGGCCGGCCGGAGGCACCGATCGGTCCATTGCAGTTCAACGCTGCACAGGGGTATAACGCTGCACTCGCACACATTGAAAGCAATGGGCCGGGCCGGAGGCACCGATCGGTCCATTGCAGTTCAACGCGCACAGGGGTACAACGCTGCACTGCGACACATTGAAAGCAATGGGCCGGCCGGAGGCACCGATCGGTCCATTGCAGTTCAACGCGCACAGGGGTACAACGCTACCCGCGCACATTGAAAGCAATGGGCCGGCCGGAGGCACCGATCGGTCCATTGCTGTTCAACGCGCACAGGGGTATAACGCTGCACTCGCACACATTGAAAGCAATGGGCCGGCCGGAGGCACCGATCGGTCCATTGCAGTTCAACGCCGCACAGGGGTACAACGCTGCACTCGCGACACATTGAAAGCAATGGGCCGGCCGGAGGCACCGATCGTCCATTGCTGTTCAACGCGCACAGGGGTACAACGCTGCACTCGCACACATTGAAAGCAATGGGCCGGGCCGGAGGCACCGATCGGTCCATTGCTGTTCAACGCGCACAGGGGTATCAACGCTGCACTCGCACACATTGAAAGCAATGGGCCGGCCGGAGGCACCGATCGGTCCATTGCAGTTCAACGCGCACAGGGGTACAACGCGTACCCGCACACATTGAAAGCAATGGGCCGGGCCGGAGGCACCGATCGGTCCATTGCAGTTCAACGCGCACAGGGGTACAACGCTGCACCCGCACACATTGAAAGCAATGGGCCGGCCGGAGGCACCGATCGGTCCATTGCTGTTCAACGCGCACAGGGGTACAACGCTGCACTCGCGACACATTGAAAGCAATGGGCCGGGCCGGAGGCACCGATCGGTCCATTGCAGTTCAACGCGCACAGGGGTACAACGCTGCACCACGCACACATTGAAAGCAATGGGCCGGCCGGAGGCACCGATCGGTCCATTGCTGTTCAACGCGCACAGGGGTACAACGCTGCACTCCGCACACATTGAAAGCAATGGGCCGGCCGGAGGCACCGATCGGTCCATTGCAGTTCAACGCGCACAGGGGTACAACGCGTACCCGCACACATTGAAAGCAATGGGCCGGCCGGAGGCACCGATCGGTCCATTGCAGTTCAACGCGCACAGGGGTACAACGCGTACCCGACACATTGAAAGCAATGGGCCGGCCGGAGGCACCGATCGGTCCATTGCTGTTCAACGCATCACTGTATATGTGACTGGCATAGGTCAGCATGCCTGTCTCAGATGGACATATGCCAGCCACAGATAGCTCCCAGGGAGTGAGGGGCACACCTACATCACGACAGCCTGTCCAAACCTTATCATAAGGCATGTAAGGCTGCATTTCCTATTGTGTGTATGTTGGTGTACATGTTGTCCTGTGGGTGTCACCTGTGGGCAGCCACCCCCAGGCTGTGCACGTGTTCATGGGGACAGGATCCTGGGTGTTACGTGTACGTGACCACTGTGATGTGCAACTGTTCATATCTGTGCATGTGTCATGGTCACATTTCACAGTGGTGTTTGTGTATGTCATGTCACATACCCCGTGAGTCCCATGTGGGACGGTATGTTTGAGCCAGGGTGTCCCAGTGGCACAATAGTGATGGCCCTCCACAGTCTTTGTGCATGTAGTGTTTACAATGTCTCTGATTTCATGTGCACAATGGGAGACAGTCTCCACATCCACGTTGTGTGTGCATGGACTCTGATGTTGTGCGTGTGTGTCACAGACGTCCATGGCTCTCCTGCCATGGCAAGTGTGGCCACTACCTGTGGGGGTCATGTTTGTTTTGCTGTGGTGTACACATGATACTCCAGGTGATGCCAGTGTCCATGTGGCATTACAGGGTCCCTGGGAATGTGCCTGTCGTTGAGCTGTGGTGCCTGGGGCACATCTGTCCTCACATGTCACTGGGGGGTGACTTTGACACAGCATCATGATATCCAATGGGCCAACCTGGGACAAATTGATGCCACCTGTAGGACCGTGTTGACAGATGTTGGCCATGTATGTACCATACATGTCGTTCCGGTACTGCACACTTCATGTAGTTGTGCCTCATGATGATGTATGTTGGGAACTTGAGTGTGTTCAATGCCGCATATGTGGGGTGACTGACGATCTTGCTTACTTCTCCTCTGCACTGCAGGGCTCCTGCTGTCCATCGGCCATTCCCAGACCTGGCAACGATGGTGGAACGGGACAGCATCCGACGGTACCGCTTCACCAGGCAGCTGATTGAGGATTTGGCAGTGCAGTTGTCCCCACATTTGCAGCCTGGCCGGCCGTATCCTACAGCGCTGACCCCCAAGGTGAAGGTGATGGCAGCCCTACACTTCTTTGCCACCGGTACCTTCCAACATACTGTGGCGTCTGCTGGTGGGATGTCACAGACCATGTTCAGCCGTGTGCTCCGCGATTTCTTGGCGGCAATGTTGCTCTTCCTGAACCGGTACATATATTTCCCTAGACTGCGACGACTCACTGACGTGAAGAGTGACTTTTATGCCCTGGGGAGGATGCCGCATGTCATTGGCTCCATTGATGGGACACATGTGGCTTTGGTACCACCACAGGCCCAGGAGCAGGCCTACAGGAACCGCAAGCACTACCACTCGGTCAATGCACTGGTGGTGTGTCTTGCAGACATGACCATCACACACGTGTGTGCCCGTTTCCCTGGTTCAGCACACGATGCCTTTGTGATGAGGAGTAGTCGCATCCCCAGGTTGATGGCACAGATGCAGAACCAGCGTGCCTGGCTTGTCGGTGTGTACTGACTTTGTGCCATTGTGTGTGATCTGATCTGTAGTATTCCGCCCACTTTTCCAAGTCAGCTGATGTGCACTTGTCTGTCCGTAGGTGACTCGGGATACCCCAACATGCCGTGGTTGCTGACACCCCTCAGGAACCCTGTGACACCTGCCCAGATGCGCTACAATGAGGCACATGGTCGGACCAGGAGAGTGATTGAGCGGACCTTTGGTCTCCTGAAGAGCCGCTTCCGCTGCCTGGACAAGACCGGAGGGTCCCTCCCATATGCCCCTGCGAAAGTGTGCAAGATTATCATCGTCTGCTGCATGCTCCACAACCTGGCAGTGCGGAAGGAGTTGCCTCTCATCCAGGATGACGATGACCAACATCCGCCACCTGTGGAGGATCCTGGCCTGGACCACGATGCCAGTGACGATGATGATGATGATGATGATGGTGATGGTGATGTCCGCACACAGCTCATCACCAACTTCTTTAGCTGAATGTGAGTATCCTGAGGTGTCATGTGAATGATGTGAGTTGGCATGATGTGTGGGTGGTGCTCTGGTGCTGTTGGAGTGTGTCCATGGGCTACTTGACAGGATGTGTGTTGCGATGTGTGGTGACAGGTGGGCTGTACTCCCCAACAGTGTTGACATGCTAACTTGGTTCTGGGTGGGTATCTTGTAACATGTATTGTGCATGAGTTTTGCTGATCTGTCCTGTACTGCATTGCTTTTGACTGTGTGTCATTTCTGTCCTTCACAGGGTACTTTCAGATTCGTTTGGTCAACTGTGTCCACCGACGACGTGATTGCACATCCAGGCTGGTAGCTGTTGTGTCCCTACAGGTGATGTGCGCCACACCCATGGACTTCCTTCCGTCTACAGTTGTTGACTGTGTGCCCGCTACCAGGTGGGGTTACCTTGCATCTGTAGTGGTTACGGCATGTTGCTACTGTGTAATAAACCTGTGCTTCACTTAGTGATGTGCGTTGTCTGTGGTCACACATTTGACTGCCATTTGCTTACTGCACCTGTGGGCTACTTGACTACAACTGGGAATGGGTGTGGTGTCTGTGCATTGCACCGTCTTCCCTGGCAACATCAGTGTAGGCAATGAGTCAGATGGCCTAGGTGTGTATGTGTTGTGTAGCCCTGGTGGTGTGTCTCCCTCATATGTGTCACGTTGCCTGTACTCACATGCCTGTGTTGTCCTTGCTGTTGCAGTTCGCATACACAGTGTAATTTTGCAGTTCATCATCCCCATAACAGCACCCACGTTGGAATCACGACAGAGGCAAGTATGGTGTATTAGTGTGTTTATTGTGATACATCTGTGTTAATAGTGCATAGGATGGATTGTGCTGTACATGAATCTTGCAATCCCAAGTTCCTAGGTGAATTGAAAGTCCAGGTAGACAGGATCCCCAGTATCGGGGCCACAGTTGTCTGACACATTGTTCCAACTTGTACTCCCCATGCAATGTGTGGGAGTAGTGTTGCCATCAACAGGGTGAACAGTCTGTGCACAAAGGCGAAAATCCAGAACAGGTTCAGGCTTCCTGGGAGTTGCGCTTGGCCATCAGCCTCTCACTTTCCCCTCCTCGGACGACCCCTCTTCTTGGGGGGCCCTCAAGTGCAGGCTGCTGCGGTGCAGGGGACTCTCCGCCAGAGTCCTCCTCCCTCCCTGTGGCAGTTGCAGTTTGTTCGGTACCAGATGTTGTTGGCACACAGGGAGGTGTGGACTGGTTGCTGTTCATCTGGCGGAGGCATTGTAAAATGTCCCTGTGCACCGCCGTCATCTCATGTAGTACATCCCACTTGGACTCCACGCGGGACATGTGGGAGTCCACACGTGACATGTGTGACTCCACGTGGGACATGTGGGAGTCCAAGCGGGCATGATGGGCAGCCTGCTGCTGTTTGATGTCTCTGAGGAGCCCCACTACCTGGCTGAGCTCTCCGGTGCTGGACTGGTACGCATCAGCTATGCGTACCAGTTGTGGGTCTTCATGCACACCAGCAACGTCTGCAAGCAGCGACCTCTGTCTCCCACCCCTCCCACCACCCCTGCTGACATGTGCAGTGTGTGCAGTTGCACGCACAGATAACCCTGGTCCACCTTGGGGGTGGTGGTGGTGGTGGTGTCCATGGCCCCAGGTTGGTCCAGGGTCACTGCGCTGGTGTTGTTCCTTATTCTGTCCATGTCGGCAGGGATGGTATTCGTGGTGACAGTCGTTGGAGGGGTGGGTGCAGGGGTGCAGCTGGTGGACCTGCTGGTGCTGCAGCTGGTGGTCCTGCTGGTGCAGCAAGTTGACTTGCACCGGATGTGCCAGGTTGTTCATCGTCCGAGGAGGACAGAGGCTGTACGACGCCAGTGAGCTCGGCATCCTCTTGAGCCTGGGACTGGGACTCCTCAGCGTCTGCTGCTGTGTCCCTATCATCACCTGTTTTTGGGAGACACAAACAATGTATTTCATGTTTCTGCAGGCATCAGTGGTTGACACACCTGACAGTTGTGACTGTGCCTCGGGGTGCGGGCCTGTACATTGTATTGTCCTAAGTCGTCACAGTCAGGGGTTGATATTGGTGTGGCACATTGTCCTGCATTATTTGGGCATTTCTATGTATTCTCTGGGGTGTGAACATGGTCTGCATTGATTGTGTTTGGTTGACAGCCAGACCTCCTTCCCACCCACCCACCCACCCAGTCAGTTATCCCACCATGGAACGTGCTTGCATTGCAGGGAGTGGAAGTTGTCTCTCAGGATGTCAGTCAGTGGTGTCCTGCTGTTTGTTGGTGCACAGTTGGCAGCAGGGCCTTGTGCTCCCCACAGCAGTAGCCAGTGTCAGCCATCTTGTGAGTCCTTCTCCACTCCCTGTGATGTGAGCATGGTTCAGGGTGGTGTTGATGGGACAGTTGTGGGGGTGAGCAATGTCTGTGACTACGACTCCCATCATGCTATTGCCTCCACCCCCTTCCCAGCATGCCCATGCTTCCTTCCTTTTGACTCTGCTTCCCTGTGGGGTGGGCTGGCTGTGCTGACAGGATGGCTGGGAGTGTTGTCCTGGCAGTTGTTTGGCTAAGAGTCCCAAGAGTGTCCCTGTGCTTCACACAACATAACCCAGGGTGGTGGTGCTTTGTGGGATCTTGTGTTAGGATGGAGGGCATTGCATTCTACCAGGTGGGTACTGTGGAGTTTGTGTTGGGGGGGTGAGGGGAGGTGCTGGTGACTATAGTCAGTGCTGCAAGTCCCCCTTCCCACCCAGCCAGCCAGATATCCCACCATGGAACGTGCTTGCATTGCAGGGAGTGGAAGTTGTCTCTCAGGATGTCAGTCAGTGGTGTCCTGCTGTTTGTTGGTGCACAGTTGGCAGCAGGGCCTTGTGCTCCCCACAGCAGTAGCCAGTGTCAGCCATCTTGTGAGTCCTTCTCCACTCCCTGTGATGTGAGCATGGTTCAGGGTGGTGTTGATGGGACAGTTGTGGGGGTGAGCTATGTCTGTGACTACGACTCCCATCATGCTATTGCCTCCACCCCCTTCCCAGCATGCCCATGCTTCCTTCCTTTTGACTCTGCTTCCCTGTGGGGTGGGCTGGCTGTGCTGACAGGATGGCTGGGAGTGTTGTCCTGGCAGTTGTTTGGCTAAGAGTCCCAAGAGTGTCCCTGTGCTTCACACAACATAACCCAGGGTGGTGGTGCTTTGTGGGATCTTGTGTTAGGATGGAGGGCATTGCATTCTACCAGGTGGGTACTGTGGAGTTTGTGTTGGGGGGGTGAGGGGAGGTGCTGGTGACTATAGTCAGTGCTGCAAGTCCCCCTTCCCACCCAGCCAGCCAGATATCCCACCATGGAACGTGCTTGCATTGCAGGGAGTGGAAGTTGTCTCTCAGGATGTCAGTCAGTGGTGTCCTGCTGTTTGTTGGTGCACAGTTGGCAGCAGGGCCTTGTGCTCCCCACAGCAGTAGCCAGTGTCAGCCATCTTGTGAGTCCTTCTCCACTCCCTGTGATGTGAGCATGGTTCAGGGTGGTGTTGATGGGACAGTTGTGGGGGTGAGCAATGTCTGTGACTACGACTCCCATCATGCTATTGCCTCCACCCCCTTCCCAGCATGCCCATGCTTCCTTCCTTTTGACTCTGCTTCCCTGTGGGGTGGGCTGGCTGTGCTGACAGGATGGCTGGGAGTGTTGTCCTGGCAGTTGTTTGGCTAAGAGTCCCAAGAGTGTCCCTGTGCTTCACACAACATAACCCAGGGTGGTGGTGCTTTGTGGGATCTTGTGTTAGGATGGAGGGCATTGCATTCTACCAGGTGGGTACTGTGGAGTTTGTGTTGGGGGGGTGAGGGGAGGTGCTGGTGACTATAGTCAGTGCTGCAAGTCCCCCTTCCCACCCAGCCAGCCAGATATCCCACCATGGAACGTGCTTGCATTGCAGGGAGTGGAAGTTGTCTCTCAGGATGTCAGTCAGTGGTGTCCTGCTGTTTGTTGGTGCACAGTTGGCAGCAGGGCCTTGTGCTCCCCACAGCAGTAGCCAGTGTCAGCCATCTTGTGAGTCCTTCTCCACTCCCTGTGATGTGAGCATGGTTCAGGGTGGTGTTGATGGGACAGTTGTGGGGTTGAGCTATGTCTGTGACTACGACTCCCATCATGCTATTGCCTCCACCCCCTTCCCAGCATGCCCATGCTTCCTTCCTTTTGACTCTGCTTCCCTGTGGGGTGGGCTGGCTGTGCTGACAGGATGGCTGGGAGTGTTGTCCTGGCAGTTGTTTGGCTAAGAGTCCCAAGAGTGTCCCTGTGCTTCACACAACATAACCCAGGGTGGTGGTGCTTTGTGGGATCTTGTGTTAGGATGGAGGGCATTGCATTCTACCAGGTGGGTACTGTGGAGTTTGTGTTGGGGGGGTGAGGGGAGGTGCTGGTGACTATAGTCAGTGCTGCAAGTCCCCCTTCCCACCCAGCCAGCCAGATATCCCACCATGGAACGTGCTTGCATTGCAGGGAGTGGAAGTTGTCTCTCAGGATGTCAGTCAGTGGTGTCCTGCTGTTTGTTGGTGCACAGTTGGCAGCAGGGCCTTGTGCTCCCCACAGCAGTAGCCAGTGTCAGCCATCTTGTGAGTCCTTCTCCACTCCCTGTGATGTGAGCATGGTTCAGGGTGGTGTTGATGGGACAGTTGTGGGGGTGAGCAATGTCTGTGACTACGACTCCCATCATGCTATTGCCTCCACCCCCTTCCCAGCATGCCCATGCTTCCTTCCTTTTGACTCTGCTTCCCTGTGGGGTGGGCTGGCTGTGCTGACAGGATGGCTGGGAGTGTTGTCCTGGCAGTTGTTTGGCTAAGAGTCCCAAGAGTGTCCCTGTGCTTCACACAACATAACCCAGGGTGGTGGTGCTTTGTGGGATCTTGTGTTAGGATGGAGGGCATTGCATTCTACCAGGTGGGTACTGTGGAGTTTGTGTTGGGGGGGTGAGGGGAGGTGCTGGTGACTATAGTCAGTGCTGCAAGTCCCCCTTCCCACCCAGCCAGCCAGCCAGATATCCCACCATGGAACGTGCTTGCATTGCAGGGAGTGGAAGTTGTCTCTCAGGATGTCAGTCAGTGGTGTCCTGCTGTTTGTTGGTGCACAGTTGCCAGCAGGGCCTTGTGCTCCCCACAGCAGTAGCCAGTGTCAGCCATCTTGTGAGTCCTTCTCCACTCCCTGTGATGTGAGCATGGTTCAGGGTGGTGTTGATGGGACAGTTGTGGGGGGGGCAATATGTGTGACTGCGACTCCCATGATGCTATTGGCTACACTGACTTGGCCAGCATACACAGAATTCCTTCCTTTGAGTGGTCTTCACTGTGTGTTGGTGTTGTTGTGGTGGCTACATGTGTGGATGTGTGTGTTAGTTCTATTTGTGCCACTGCCTAGCTGTAGTTGTGGTTGTGTTTGTACATGTGTTGGCAGAGTTGGATGTGACTTTTTTGATGGCATGTGTTGTGTTTATCTGACTGACATACACATTTTGGGATGATTCTGTTCTAGTTGCTGTGTAATTGCTATGAGTGCATGGTTTGACTCTCCCTTGACAGTGATGTGTGTGTTTTGTGGCAGTTTATTGTGTACATTTGTTGTGTACTCACCAGGCTCTGGGATGTTCTCTAGTCCATATACGCTCACTGGCGGAAGGATGGCCCGCACCTTCTCCTCCCAGGGCCTGAGGTATATTGGCTTGGCAGGAGGGCCACTGCCGGTGTGTTGGCTGTTGATGTAGTCTATCTTCAGCAGGTCCCGTACCCTCCTGCGCACGTCATACCACCTGTTCTGGATGTCCGTCTTTGTGCGCCGACATGGTGATTGGGCGTTCACCCTGTTGATGATCCTCTCCCACATCTTGGTTTTCTGCGACATGGGGGTCTGTTGGACCAGAGTGCCAAACAGCTGTGGCTCCACCCTGAGGATCTCGTCTACCATGACTTCCAATTCACTATCTAGGAACTTGGGATTCTTCTTGGGGGCATGGTGATGGGTGGTGATGGTGGGTGATGTGTGTGTTGGTGTGCAGGTGAGGGTGTGTGGGTGTGTGTTGTGCTGGGTGTATGTGAGGTAGGTATTTGTTGGTGTGCTGATGGTGTGTGGCTTGTGTGAGGGATGAGCTGTGGGTGTGTGGTTGCTTTCTCTTGGGTGCTGGCAGTGGAATGGCATTTGCAAAGGCTCATGGTAGTGATTTGTGTCCTTTATATAGGTGGAGTTGTGGGTGTGTCTTTGTTCTCTGTCCCCACCCCCCCAGTATTTATTGGCTTGGTAATTGCTTGTTTGGCCTTTTTTTGGTTGATTTTTCCTTTGTGCTGTTTGTGTATGTTGGAAACGTTCTTGTGACCGAGTCGGACCCTGCATTGGTCTCGTACGGTGTTTTCCGTTTCGTTCACGCTGTGTTTGTGCAGTTTTGTATGCTGCGTACGCGTCGTTCGCGGTGTATTGTGTTGCTTCGGCTCGGTTTTGTATGCGTGTCGGTCGTACGGCTTGTCCTCCGTCCGACTCGGTCGTGTTTTTCGCGCCTTGCATCGTACTTTGCGGTTTGGAGTTGGCGGGTACGATTCGGTCGGATTTGTTCCGGGTGCGTGTCGGTCGGTTGGATTTGCGTGTTTTTCCGGCCGGATTGCTATTTTCCGAGCGGCTCGGTCGGTCGGCTTGGTTTCCTAACATGTCGGTCGGATTTATCGCGGCTTGCATCGTACTTGGCGTGTCGGGCGCCACTGGTACGTGTCGGTCGGTAATTTTTCCGGCTCCGAGTCGGTCGGTGCTTTTTCCGGCCCGAATCGGAATCGACCCCTCCATGTGTGTGCGGACTTGGCTCACGGGTCACACTCTCTCAGCCCTCTACAGTGTGGTGACCAGCTGGTGGCTGTTCTAGTTGTTCTGATGTGCCAGCCACTCCCAGAGGGCTGCCTTACCCCCCACCCCACAGCCACCCAGCACAAGCGTCACTGGACCTGTGACCCTGCCAACAAACGGCTCAGGACGTACGTGCCCTGGGCCAGTTCTCCTCTTCATGTACGGGGTCTGTGTGGTTACTCGATATGCATGGGGGCCTCATGCCCCACAACATTGCCAATGGGGTGAACCAGTCACTTTAGGCAAATCAGTTGTGATGTGTGATGTAATAGTCAGGGCGCCAATGCAAACGCAGTATGTGTTCGCATCCGCGGTAGCTGGCATCCGCAGCGATGACACACATTGGCCCCACTTGAATGTTGCAGGGTTGCGGTCGCAGACTCCGGGCCACCACGGTGTGGCACACACAATGCGGATGGGCCATCAGCCAATGGGTGCCTTCGGCGTACATGTTTAGATGTTGCGGTGTGCGCTCTCTGCAACCGCGGGGCTCGGCATTGGCCCCAATTGCCTTCAGGGGCACCGAGGGTCACTCGTGAGGATTGGGTGGGCCTTGCACTTTCCATTTGGCAGGTTGCCAGATTTGTCATGGTGCTGCCACGCTTGCTGGGAGTTGTAGTTGTTCAGGGGTTGCATGCGTGGAGATGTCTGGTACGTACCTCTGCTGTTGGGCGCGGCGGCGTCTTGTGTGCCGGAGGTGCAGCAGGTAGTGCAGCAGGAAGGCCTGTAGCGCAGGATCCATGGCAGGTCTGGGGGTTTAGATGGGCACAGTATCGGCTCTTCCTCTCCGATGTTTTATTTCCGCCATCCGCAACATGGTGGTTTTTACGCGGCTGTGGGAAGGGCTGTCTGCAACATCGTGATTTGCTTGGCGGACGGAACGTGTTTCCGCATGCCGGACCTGCCCTGTTGGCTCCGTCCGCCACCCTTGCGTACACAAAAAACATGCGGAGCCTGACAGGCTACGGCGGATGGGAAATAGCCTCTGTGGGTCCATTGTGATTTGTTGGTCGCAATGACCGCACCTGGGGCGGACGACTTGACGGTTTTCCGCCACCAGCACGGATGGCCTTCCGTCCAGCATCGTAATGAGCCCCTTAGTTCAGAATGTGAGCTACAGAAAAGTTCCCCTGAAATTATCTTGTACTCCCACCCCCCTGTGCTCAGCCTTACTACTTCCGCTCCCCCAAGTCTTGCCATAAAGTTTTGGAGGCAGGCCAACTTCAAAACCTTTTTCTTAGGAAGACTCAAAGCAAAAAAGCTTGAAGACCTCTGAACTAGGGTATATACTGTATTACAGATCCAGGGGCAGGTCTACAAGGAAGTGCCGCAGCGTTGCACCGCAAGCCCTTTGGCTGCGCCACGCTGCGGCACTTCCGAAGCACAGGGATGCAACATATTTACAAGAATATGTTGCATCTCTGTGCTTCCGCTCTGCGCTGGCGCACAAACTGCAGCCATGCGTGCTAGCACAGGCACCCTTGCACCATGGTGCAAGGATGCTCGTGTCGTGGGGAGATTATTCTTGTGCAGGAAGGGCACCCTTCCTGCACTAAAACAATCACTACAGGCATTTTCCTCTTTCAATGCGTGCTGTAGAATGCAGCACTCATTGAAAGAGGAAAAAACGAGGAGAAATGAAAAAATTTCTCCTCGTTGCGCCTCGCTGCGCCACCTCTAGGGTGGCGTAGCCTTCAGACGCATCTCCAGATTTACGAGTTCTCGTAAATCTGGAGATGTGTCTTAGTTCCATGGGTGTTGCGTGGGAACACCCACAGCAACACTCTTGAACGCCCCTTCAACGCAAAGTGCTGCGTGTGAAGGGGCCGTATTATAAGGAGAGGAAAAGTCACGCAGGGTGGCTTTTCCTGTCCTTGTAAATATGGAGGAGCCTCATGCCACCAGTACGTCACGAAAAGTGACGTACTGGTGGTGCAGGGGGCTTGTAAATCTGCCCCTAAATGTACAAATGAGACACAGTCACAGTATAAGGCCCTCATTACTAGTGGCCTGGAAGAAGGTGCAATATTAATTGGATAAGATAAAATTTGATTTCGCACGTGGCAGAATTTATTAGCGAGATCAATAGAACATATTACAACTTTCTCACCGATAATGGTGAATAAAATGCAGATTTTGCATTACATAAATATTTGTACAAATATTTGCATGTTACGGTAGTTACCGGGCATTTTTCTCCTGCTAAATTGTTCCGAAATTTAACAAACTATACACTTTTTATTACATTAGTAATTAAAAGGTGTGGTACCATTTGCACAACTTATAATTCCGACCTGTGTTCAAACAGGGGGCTATGTAGTGGTCAGAAAACATCGGGCCAATTGTAATGAGGATCTAAATACCAAAAAGGTATATCTACACAAATTTATAAAGAGCAGGTAAAAAAAACACCCCAACAATTAACATTGCATATTTTTGTGGCCAAAAATGGAAAATAGCATGCAAATGGATGTTCTGCTCGTTTTCCATGTTTTTTATACCGTCTGTGAACTGCTTCTGACCGGCGCTAGTGCTAACAAAGACGAACTGAACTATGGGTCTATATTACCCTTTTTATGAAATCTGGTGGGTGGGTATTGACTAATTAAAAGTACATCCCTTAAAATATTTATAACGTGGACCAAAAACAACAACGTCGTGATTTTTGACTTTATTGTATGGACGTTATCGTACAAGAAAGCATATGTTTCTGTTTGAACTCTCATATAAAATAGATGTCAGGGTTTTGCAAGAGTGCCCTCTCAACAGCGGGATGACGCGCCATTCTGGTTTTATAGGGATGAGAAAAAATGTAGCTGCGTGCGTTCTTGATTTACGAAGTACAACAACACACCTTTACGTTAATTGAATATTTTAAAATATATACCCCAAATATTTGCATTGTTCTAGACGTTCAAGTAAGAATAAAAATATGCTAAATTACATTGTATTGTCAGTGGAAGAAAGAGACAAGTTCAGTGTTACAAGAGGAATTAACAAGTCAGGGTGGACCGTGCATCCCAACTCCTCATTAAGTATTTATCAATTCCTTGGAAGGAAAATCTACTATACAGTGACACCCGCATCAATATTTAATATGGCGCTGCCTGGGGCGGGAATCGACTTTCTCACATGTGCAATGGGGAATAAGCAAGGTGTTTACGATGCCTTTCCTTGATGGGGGACTCAGATAAATCCACGTGTTTCAAGTTTTTTCTTTCCCATTTACCTTATTTACTCCTGGCAGCCGCTAATGATCTGTTTTTAAGCTCTGACACATGAACCTCTCCGGCTCTCCTGCTGTACGGCTTAACAGCAGCATTTGACGCTATTGATCAGTGCGATTTGCTCTGTCTCCAAGCAGATCAAATGTTGGCCCAAGGTATTACTACAACCTGATGTAGATTATACGTGCGCCAGACCCTTGGTGCACAGTGTATTTGATGTTGATGTGCACTTTACAGGAAGCAGCTCACACCAAAGATTTCCTCTCCGTGGTATTTGGTGTCATATTTCTTCTTCCAGTAATACAGTCAGGCTCTTGAGTAATCACGGTATGTTTATTTTTTTAAAATTTATTTATTTATTTATAAAGTTTTATATAGCGCGAACATGATCCCGAGGGATATCAGAGCGCTTCACAATTAAGGGAGGGAAGGTAATCATGGATGTACAGGCGTCAATAAACATATCAAACGAAACAGTTACAAAAGGGTGCATCAAAGAACATCACAAAAGCTAATAAATAGCGAAACTGGGAGGGGAAGAAACGATTAATTAAGGAAATATAGTAAATCCACTCAGGGCTTGAAGGTGTAAGACCAGTATCTTAAAGCAGACGATCCAAACCCATTTAAGGTAAGAACTTGTTCATAAGGAATCTTTTTACTTCCAATTTGAAAGCAACCGTGGAGGAGATTCTGCGTACTTCAGGTGGGAGAGAGTTCCAGATCTTCGGGGCAGAGCCGGAGAAAGCTCTTTGACACGTTCTCCTTTTGCGAAAGATCTGTGGTTTCAGGAGGAAGGAGTTAGCACTTCTTGAGGGTCTACCACCTCCAGATAGTTCTAGCTTTTGGACTAGATACCTGGGAGCTTGAAATGGAGGGCTTTGTGAGACAGGCAGGCAATCTTTAGCTGTATTCTTGCTTCAAAAGGCAGCCAATTTAGGGATTTTAAGACTGGGCAAATGTGCGCATTTCTTTTTGTGCCCGAAGTGAGTCTGGCCGCAGCATTCAATGAAGCCCTTAGTGGGGCCAAGGTATATTTAGGGAGGCCACAGAGCGTAGCACTGCCATAGTCTTGCCTCGGCAAAACAAGCGCTTGGACCACCTGCTTGAAGTCAGCTTGTGGAAGGAATGGTTTGAGGTTCCTGAGTAACCTCATCAAGTGATTCGCTCCCTTGCACACCTTGCTAATATGATTCTTCATATTTAGATGCTTGTCCAGGGTGATTCCGAGAGATTTGGCTGAGTCAATAATGTGGGGAGCAGTTGAAGGAAGTGAGATGGTTCATCCAAAGGTCTAACTTGGGGGTATGATTCGGAGGAGAAATGAGAAGGAGTTCAGTTTTGGAAGTGTTGAGTAGGAGGTGGTTCTCGGTTAACCAATTTTGGGCCCGATTCACAGAACTAACTTAAGACAAAATCCTAAACTTACTACCATTTTGGTATTCACAGAAGGCACTTACTCATTTTGGTATTCACAGAAGGCACTTACTCATTTTGGTATTCACAGAAGGCACTTACTGATTGATGAGTAAGTGCCTTCTGTGAATACCAAAATGAGTAACTTACTCATTTTGAGTAACCTACTCATTTGAGTATTCACAGAAGGCACTTACTCATTGATGAGTAAGTGCCTTCTGTGAATACCAAAATGAGTAAGTGCCTTCTGTGAATACCAATATGAGTAAGTGCCTTCTGTGAATACCAAAATGGTAGTAAGTTTAGGATTTTGTCTTAAGTTAGTTCTGTGAATCGGGCCCTTTGAGTATTCGTGAGAGTAGTGTTGAGTGATATAAGATTTTCCGAGGAGGAGATTTTCAGGTAGAGTTGCGTGTCATCCGCGTACGTATGGAAGAGAATGTTCGCTGAATTGAGTGCATTAGCTAGTGGTTCCAAGAATAAGTTGAAGAGTATGGGAGATAAGGCGTACCCTTGTGGGACCCCCATGGATACTGGCATGGGCTGAGATAGAGAGTGGTTCACCTTTACTCTTTGGGATCTGTGATGGAGGAAGGACGAGAACCATTGCAACACCAGACCAGAGAGGCCCATCCTGTGCTCCAAAATAGATAAGAGGTTGTCGTGATTTACAGTGTCAAACGCAGAGGAAAGGTCAAGGAGGATTAGGAGGCAAGATTCGTTTTGGTCGAGCATTTTTAAAATGTCATCCATAACATGAATGAGAGCTGATTCGGTGCTGTGCCCACGCCGAAAGCCAGATTGGTGTTGGTCTAGGAGTTGGAAATTCTCAATGTGAGTGCAGAGTTGTGATTGGACGCATTTTTCAAGGAGTTTGGCCAGAGTAGTGATGTTGGAGATAGGGCGGAAGTTGTTAAGGTCAGTACTATCAGCATTAGTTTTTTTTAGTATAGGTGAAACTTGAGCTGCTTTTAGGCAATCAGGTATCCTACCTTGAGTCAGTGAAGCATTGATAATCTTTGTCCAAAGGGGGATGACGACTTCCTTGATTTCTTTGAAGACGGAAGGTGGCAATGGGTCACTAAAATGATTGGATGGGTTGATACTCTGAAGAATCTTGTTAATGTCTCTTTCGCTGAAGGAACTAAAGGTGCCCCATGAGGCATAGTTCTTGGTGCTCAGACTAATTGGTTAGAGCTTCTCTAAGAGGGCTGGAGGGTGCGCAAACCCATAGGAAGGCAACAGAGCCTTCTTAGAATCCAGTTCAATATTGATGAGTCTTGATTTCTCAGTAAAGAAAGCAGCCAGAGCGTCGCTTGAGGGTGGGCTGAGACCTGGGTCAGGGCGATTGGGAGCTTCCAACGATTGTTGTTTAACAATTTCAAAAAGCTTCTTGGGGCGATTAGAGGCTTGATTAAGTTGGGATCTGAAGTAGTCGGCCTTGGCGCTCTTGATTTGTTTGTTATAAGTGCTCCTTACCGTTCTAAGGACTTTTAGCTGATCCGAGGATGGTTTGGATCTCCAAGATCGTTCAATTGCCCTTAGGTCGTTCAGAATTTAGGTTGTCATTGAACCACGGTTTGGAGATTTTTGTTGAGGCATTTTTATGTTGCAGTGGAGCAATGGAATCCATGATACTTGAGATAGTAGAGTTGTAAAAGTCAGTGAGTAAATGAACCTCTGACATGTCAGCTTGGGAGGAAAGGGCAAATTTACATTGGGTTGCTAGTTCAGCTGTATTGATATGTCTGAGGTCCCTTTTCCATATCTTCAACTTCTTCGGTTGAACCTTCCTAAGGGACACCTTCCTGTTAATATAAAAGAAGATGCTGTGATGGTTAGACCAATCGCAAGGGGTAATGTTATCTAGTGTGATGGTGTTTCCTTTGGAGATGATGAGGTCCAGGATTTCTCCTTTATTATGAGTTGGCCGGTCACTGTATTGAATCAGCTCGTGATCACATAAAAATGATTTCAGACATGTAACAGCTTGGTCATTGGGGTTAGACCAGTGAAGGTTGAAATCACCGAGGAAGATTTGGGACACTACGGAATCGACATTACCGGAAATGATTTCCATTATTTGTTCGATAAAGGAGAGATTGTCCCCCGGGGGGTGATAGAAAGTATGTAGTTTGCATACCGGGAGGTGGTTACTTGAGATGTTGAGACAGAGGTATTCACAGGAGGAAGGCGTAGAGGACTCAGAGTGAGAAACAGAGAGTGTGCTCCGATGTATACAAGCTAGGCCACTGCCCTGCTTCTTCGCTCTATCGAGACGAATTATGTCATGGGAAGGAGGCACTAGGAGGTCTAGGATAGGAGTGGAAGAGGGATTCAGCCAGGTTTCAGTGAGGATGATGATATCTATCTCATTGTGTTGGATGAGGTCGAAGATATCAGAGGTGTGTTTACTGGCTGATCTGCAGTTGAGCAGTATGCATTTAAGTCGTCCCGGAGTGTGGGGGGAAGGCGTCTGTGTGATGTTCACTCGCTTGAGGTTGTCTTTATTTATGACTCTGAGGTTGTGTGGGGGTTCTCTGTTCGGGTTAGCGTGAATGGCTTGAATTTGACAGAGAGGAGTCTTGTTGGTGTCTAGGGTAAGGGAATAAGAGATGAGCAGATCATTGATATCATTAGATGCAAGATCAGTCTTCGTCCTTCTGGGCCGGGAGTGGGCGTTAGGGAGAGGTAAGGTATTGTGGATAGAGAGGGGGGAATTCTGGACAGGGCGAGATATAGCGCTAGAGGGGAGTCTGGGCAAATATCCAAGGGAGAGGAGGGAGCTGATCAAGGGGAGATGCTCAATTGAGAGGGCTTTCAGATCATAAAGTTCGGCAGTAAGAAGGTGCAACTGCAGAGATATATCATCAAGGCGCGCCACCAGGTCTGAGGGCTGGTTGAGGGGTAAAGGATGTGTGGGGAGAGCCGGTAGAGAGGTGGGGCCACGATGGAAGTCAGAGAGATCTAAGGCGGTTCCTGCGAAGTTCCGGGGGGGGAGTTGGTCTTTGAGGATTTGCAATGTTCCTGATAGCTTGGAAAGAGAGGCTGGGGGATGTGAGAGGGCGGGTGGACGATTGGCCTGTGTCGGGGGTGGTCAAATGGGGGTTGAGTGGGTTTGGCTGATCATGGTCCGTGGAGGGCCATTGCCAGGTCTCTGGCCTAGCGGATGGCGTAGATAGGGGGATGAAGGAGGGGGGATTATCTGTTGGGAGCAAAGATGGTGGGGCGTGAGGGAACCTCTCAACTCGAGAGTCACCCTGTAACGGACTTGCGATCGGCGAGTAGAGTGAACCCATAAGCCCGCCAAGCTTCTGAGTTGGTGGTCGAGTGGATTGATATAATCCGACTGGGGACAGGGGTGCTCTGAGATCAACTAAAGGGGGAGTATGGTTTAAAAAGAGTGGGGTACTCTCTGCTGTGGTGGGGGGAGTACTGGTTAAATCCAGAGTATTTGTAGGGTATGGGTAAGGGTCAGTGGGTTTAGCGTACACCGCTTTTCTGAGTGTAGGGAAAATATTGGCCATCTTAGCTAGGTTGACATTAGAGGCTTGGATTAGGATGATACCATTGTTGTAGAGGGTGATAGTGGTGTTAGCTTTGAGGATGGATGAGGGCGACGTTGTTAATTTGAGACCATGTGGGGTTTTCCTAGTGCCTGATATTCGAAGCATGGAATAGAACATGGTCCGCCAGCATGCCCGTTTTCTGGTATAGAAGATGAGGTCATTAACAAGAGTACCCTTGTTAGCACAGAAGTAGGGGTCTGAGATTAATGTTTCGGGTCTGGCTTTGAGTATGCGATGTTTGTGTTTTTTAGTCGCATTTTTGGAGAGGTTAGACGAGTAATTGATAATGAAGGCATTGGGACCTGTGGGGTCGGGACTTATCTCCATTCTGAGAGTGTGTCCTAGTGGGGAAGGGGGCCCAGTTAGGAGTAAAAGGAGGTGAGAAAAGGTTTATCTATCAAATGAGGCGTGTATAGGCAGATAATAGTCATAAAGGGCAGGCAAAATAAATTGGGAACGGGTGGTACAGATGAAATTTAATTTAGGCATGGAGGTAGGATGAAAGGCGAAAGCCAGAAGCCGGAGAGAACGCAAAAGGAATCTAAGGGGACTGGGGGGGGGGGATGAAACAAGACAAGAAAGAAAAAAAAAAAAAGTGTAAGTAAAGAGGTAATAAATTATGAGCGGACGAGTTGGAGTATGTATGGCAGCTCGTTCCCTATTATCCGAATGTTTGTATAGGCAAAGACTTCAGTTTTAATGGCAAGGTTGAAACAGTAAAAGCATGCGGTGATGTAAACCTGGGTCTACTCAGCGGCCATCTGTGCAGGTAAGCGCAATGGGGTGGGGGTGGAGTCGACAGACGACAGAATACGGAAAATTAAATAAATAAATAATTCCTTTTCCGTCGTCTGTCGACATCCCCCCCGGCCCACTGCGCTTACCTGAACGGACCGCAGCTGGGTCTACTTTCTCTACATACTAGTGAGGTCGGCAATGGGAAGTAGCAGTGGGCACATTTGAGCTCGAGATGATGTCTTTGCCATCAAGTTGCTTCAGGGCACACCAGCCTACTGGAAAATAAGCATTGCTATAAAAAAGTAGGAATGGGCGATCAACTCTGCTCCGCTGGTGGAGTTTGCAGAGTTTTACCCACTCCGCATTACGCTTGTAACACAGAGTTAAGTTGGTGAGCGTGAGAAAGAACTTGCGTCCCTTAGAGCAATTTTTGGGCGCTAGAACGCCACCTGGCGAGATTTTCTCAATGCAGGCAGTCACGGCAGGTCGAGACCGTTTGCCCTGAGAATGCTGCCGCTTGAGTAAAAAATGTACTCGAGTGGCAGAAAGAAGCAGCACCCTCTGGTGCGCCGCGTGGTGCTGTTCGTGCTGATTTTACAGCGTGGAACAAACTCCTGGTGGTAAAAATGAGCGCAAGCAGTGCAATGTGCCAAATTCCACCCTGTCATGAAACTCTGAGGAATCTCACAGAGTTTTGATGTTACTCGATGGAATTCCACGGAGTGAAACTCCGAGAGTTTCAACCACCCCTCCAAAAAAGTTAAGACTTAACAGCTGTTTTGTTTGATATGAATCTCCATATACCCCTATGTACAGTTTAGTAAAAGCAACAAGACTCTGTCAGCTTTAAAGTTAGCAGGTGCTAACAACCCGGATGTGATCCACTTTTCAAGAAGTTGTGGACTAGAACTATGCTGCCTGTGTGTAGATCTCAGCTGTGAGACTCCTCCTTCCACACATCAGTACGTTTCTAAAGTAGAGTACTACATACATGTCTTTAGAGCACTGGCAAAATAGTTAAAATATTCAATGGGTTCTTGGTGTTTGGAGTGAAATATGTACTGTTTATAATCAATGCTTTCAAGTGAAAGGAAAAACTAGCCTTGAGATTTATGAAAGTATCAATGTCTTCCTCCTTTAGTTTAACAATATCATATCGGGTACCAAGTGCCACACAGTGCATCAGAAACCCGTCATGTGTGTTTAATTTCTAATACCTACGGATGCAATGTAATGTAATATTCCTTGTGTCAGCGATCCCCATGGGGCTCCAACTTGTACCACACACTGACATCAAAGGTGGAAGGCATACACCATGCCTAAGCCTAGGAAGGGACAACTGCTGCTCCGGTACAATCACTAGACAATGCCAACGACATTCTTTCTACTGCAAAGCAGACATTGTGAGGATGAGCAGCAGGCACAAAGAGGCAGGGAACACATAGAGAAAGAGTGCCTCATTGATGGAAGCGACCCGCTTAGGGCCACCCGGGTCACCACTGACCACCTCTCAGCCTTCCGTGCCAAATGGAGAGTCGAAGAGACAGTGGAGATTATATACCAACTACTGTTTATTCATGTACGCTCAGAGCGGGGCCCCGTCTGCACAGTCTCGAGAGGGAACTAAGGACCAGTAAGCATAGAGATACCTTATGTACATTTCATGGTTAGACATGAACACGCCCACAGTGGAATTTTCCAGGCAGATGTAACTGGACAGTGAAAGACAAAAAAAAAGGTTTTCTGTCCCGTATCTTGCACAACCCAGCAAAGTCAAGGCCGTTTCACCCTGGGCTGTGATCAAACCGCCAGACAGGTGGGAGAGGACCTTTATCAAGTGGGAAAGCTATGCGCTGGCACTAACAGTCTTTATTGCAGAAAAGAAACTTAGAGAAGGGCATTTCTCAGAACTAAGAAAGATTAGTTTCGATCAGCATACAAAATGGAGTCTAAAAAGAAAATGGTGCAGCGAATGCTAACTAAAACATGGCATTGCATGAGCATCAACAGCCCTAATCTAACAGACCCTCCTTTTAGCATGAGCTAAAAACATTTTCTAATATTCAAAAGGCAACTAGGGAAGGTGATACATAGGCAGCATTACTATATTGGCATCAACACGTCAGAAGTCAACAAAGCATCAAAATTAAGAAGTGTAATTGGGGTGAAACTATGGGCGCTCCTTACAATTAGCATTAGAAAGGGGAACAGCAAGAAGGGAGGAATCCTCGAAAATTCCCTCATCAATATTCATAAGATCATCAATATCCTCCTGGAGTATCATAGCGGCATTTGTAACATGGGCTGATATTTTCTGTTGAGGTGTGAAAACAGGCACAATAGGAACAACAGAGAGGACTGCATTGAATGAGGATGCAACAGAGCACCAGCACCACTATAAGATAAATAATTCCCTTAAGAATCCAACCCCAGCTGCCGAAAAAGGACCAATTCCAATTCCCACTTTCTATTCCTTTAACATTGTCAATGATATTCATGATGTATTGCGTTATATTCTTTTCCAGATTTTGTATACCAACCACACACTGGAGGTGCCCCTTCCTGCACAGAAACAATCTCTCCACGACGCAGGCATCCTTGCACCATGGGTCAAGGGTGCCTGCACCAGTGCATGGCTGCAGTTTGTGCGCCAGTGCAGGGGGAAGCACAGAGATGCAACATATTGTTGTAAATATGTTGCATCCCTGTGCTTTGAAAGTGACTCAGTGCGGCGCAGCCAAATGGCTTGCGGAATGCACTGAGTCACTTTCATTGTAAATCTGCCCCTGTATGTTTAAACAATACTATCCCTGAACAATTAATGTACAAAGAAGTATCCGTACTGTTCACTATTGGGCAACAAGCCGGATAATAACCAGCCTCTCGCTGTACTGTCAACTCCTTGTAATGCCAACCCACCAGCGTTATATTCTGCGCTTCCATATAGAAATTATTACAATATGTATTGTTGTCACAACCCGGGTAACCCATCCCCTGGGGCTTGTGATAATACAGACATGGCCCAGGATAACCAAATCCAAACATTCCCTTTACTTCTGCAAACTGAGGTGGCCGAGTGTACGTGTAATTCACATGTGACAGTGGGTATGCAGTCCAAAGGCTAGTAACAGATTGAGTGGGGTAGCAAGCAGTCCCTTTCCCAAAGAATCTCTTATGGGTCTCCACAAACACATTACTCGGGCCAGCCCTTTTATTACGTCCAGGGTAAGTGCCTTCACCCTTACTACATGTAGGTACACTATGTACATCCTCCAAAAACCATGATACCCCACATATTATTATTATCATCATTATCAAAAAAATGACACATGCAATTTTACTCCGGATTGACCAAGCCATACTGCGTTGTATAGTGGCAATTGGCTGCTCCTCCTCATTAACTTTCCTGTCAAAAGGATGCATAGTGAATTAAAGGAAGAAAATGCAAAGAGAAATATGAATGTTCCCAGTGTCCGTCAGAGCCTCACTGGTACAGGCTCCTATCGTCCATCAATTAGTTGGCGCTCTTGAGCACCACAGCGGTGGAGCTTGCTCTGTCCTAAGCTCTTTCCTAATGTATTCCACGCTAATAAAGGTGGTATACTCCAGATTATGCTTTCCTAACTAATGTTCAAACAACAAAAGCAAATGCAGAATTCAGAATTTTCACTTGTTCCGATCCCTCGTTGGTACTGCTACTCAGTACTTTCCTACCTTGTACAGTCCATCCCTAATCTTTTTTCTTCTTAGACTCGGTGGTCCTCATCTGAGGACGTAAATCATACCTGGCAGCTCCAGGCACTGTGTGATCACTGAACAGAGGCTCCTGGATAGCTCGTATTTCTAGTGGGACAGCCTCGTTCAGAACATTGTCGTTCTCCTTGTCTGTTTGTGTTCAGATTAACTGTGCATCACTAAAAGGCACAAATCTGGGCACTTGCTCACAATTGACGTCTCCTATTCCCTCCTTGACCCACTGGTTATAAGGCAACGGCAAAGGTATCCTCTTACAATGGATCGCTTGAACCCAGTTCTTTTGACCAGCAACCTTTACAGCTGTCTGTGTAACCAACAGGACCTGCTCAGGACCTTTCCATCTGGGCTCCAAACTTTTCTTCCTCTGAAAGTTCTTAATTCAGGATGTAGTCTCCAGGCTGGATGTTGTGGCCAGGTCCCTCTCCTGGTTTAGTAGGTAAGGAGTCTCGCACCTGGTGGTGAATAGAATGCAAACTTTCTGTTAACTGCCCAAGGTAATCAAGCAACACAGGATATTCAATATCCGAGAACTTTTTCGGCCTAGGGGGCTGGGCGTCCAAACATGACTTTGAATGGTGATAAACCAGTTCTAGAATGTGCTGTAGTTCTAGTTGACAAAAGAGCTAACGGAAGGGCATCTAGCTATTTTAACCCTGTTGTTTCCTGAATCTTTGCCAATTTCAGTTTGAGCGTACCATTGTACTTCTCAACAAGACCCGCTGACTGCGGGTGGTTGGCAGCATGAAATTTCTGTTTAATGTGCAAACCTTCACAGATTAACCTAATCACTTTCCCATTAAAATGAGACCCGTTGTCACTTCAGATAATTCGGGGCATTCCGAAGCAAGGAAAATACTCTTTAAGGAGTACCTTCGCAGTTGTGGTGGCCATATTGTCTTTAGTGGGGTAAGGCTCAACCCATTTAATAAACATATAACCACTAAGACATACTTGAGATTGTTACATCGTTCCAGCTCAATAAAGTCCATTTGAAGGACTTCGAATGGGAATGTAGGTGGTGCAAAGTTACCGGATGGTGTAGGGGTACCCTTCCCTGGGTTGTGCCTCATGCAAATCATACAACTTTTCACTAAATGCGCAGCAGTTTTGGAAATATTATCGTTACACCAAACTGGGGCCAATAGTTTACAAATGCCTTTTGCACTAAAATGAGCTGGACCATGAGCCATAGTAACCAGAGGGAGCACATATGCATCGGGTAACATCCATTTCTGCTCTCCAGACTTGTCAATCCAACATCCTTCTTCATTTAACTGTGCTGTACTTTCCTGCCATACCGCTAATTGTTCTATTGTGGCCTCACTTTGTATCTCTTTCACACTCTCAACCGTATTTTCAAACATGGCGTTCTCTGGAACCCATCTAGCTGGACCTGCAACAAACGTTCTCTTCATCTTGCTTGGAGCAGTCTCTTTGGCTGTCTGATCTGCAAACGCTTTCCCTCTGCCCACATCATCAGTCACTTTTCTATGGGCGCTACACTTCACAATCGCCATTTTCTTAGGGAGTGTCAGTGCAGATAACAATCACAGTATGAGATATCCATGTTGTATTTTAGTGCCATGGGAAGTAAGGAACCCTCTCTCTGCCCTCAGTCGTCCAAAATTATGGGCGACCCCAAATGCATATTGGCTATCTGTAGAAATGTTGACAATCAATCCTTAACTCAGTTCACAAGCTCATATAAGGGCAACAAGTTCTACGGCTTGGGCTGACTGATAGGGGACTCGTGATGTCTCTACCACTGTGCGTAACGTAGTGATAGCATAAGCTGCAGTAGTGGTGCCATCTGGTAATTTAAAACAAGAGCCATCGACATATAGTTCTCCTTGGGGGTCAGATAAGGGAACATCAGTAAAGTCTACCCTTCCTTTCGTCTCTTCCTCTGTTTGGAAAATACAGTCATGTTTGTCGACTGCATCATTCTCAGAAGGGAGGGGTAGTAACATGACTGGATGCAGATTAGCACATCTTTTGATTGTGATATGCTTAGAAAACAATGTCAATTCATAACCGGTAAGACGTGCACTGGTTAGGTGCTGTGTCCTTGTCTTATTCAAAAGTGTATCCACAGCATGAGGTACCATAACTGTGAGTTCTGTATCAAGAATGAGTCCAGCCGATTGTCTGATTGAAGTGGCCACAGCCGCGACCGCTCGCATACAGCTCGGGAGGGCCCTTGCGACAGGATCAAGCAGAGCAGAAAAATAAGTGCAAGGTCTCTGTCTATCACCAAATTTTTGGGTCAAGACAGAAAGCGCACAACCAGCCATCTCGTGGACGTACAGCACAAACGTTTTCCTATAATTAGGTGTGCCTAGCACTGGAGCAGAGCAAAGCGCAGCTTTTAATTGTTCAAAAGATTGCTGACAATCTGGCGTCCAAGGCAAGGGCTCATGCACTGCTTTCGTTGTTAATGCAAGCAGAGGTTTGATTAGTAAGGAATAATTAGGAATCCACTGGCGACAGTAAGAGGTGATGCCTATAAAAGCGTGCACATCCTTTTGAGTTTGTGGAAGGGGCATTGTAGTGATAGTACTGATGCGTTCTGGCGTTAAACTTCTACCCTCCTTCGACAGTAGGTGACCTAATAGGTAACCTCCTGTCGACAGTACTGAAACTTTGAAAGGGAGACCTTATGTCCATGATGTACCAAATGCAACACTAATTTCACCGTACTATCCTTGCAACCTTGTTCCGTATCAGAAGCAATTAACAAATCATTGACATACTGCACCAATACATTACCTGGAGGAAGCAAGAGTGAATCCAACTGACTTTTTAATGCTTGACTATAGATACTAGGACTTTCAGTATAGTCTTGAGGAGCGCGACAAAATTGGAAACTTCTGCCAGCTAGTGTAAATCCAAACAGATACCTGCTATCTGGATGTATAGGAATGCTAAAGAATGCATTTTTCAAATCAATTACAGAGAAAAACTTAGCGGTAGATGGAATCTTTGTTAAAAGTGTAGTGATATCAGGAACTACTGGGAATTGCAGAACTACTATTTTACTGACCTCTCGTAAATCAATCACAAAACGATATACATCATCAGCTTTATCAGAAGAATCAGAGTGTGCCCTTTTTTTTGACCGGAAGAATAGGACTATTACACACATTGCCTGTAGTCTCTTCGACAACTCCCATGCATATTAGATCCTGGACAATCTGAAGAAGGGCTCGTTCTCCTGCCTGTGGTATTTTATACTGAGGAATGCGGTGCAATATAGCATTGTCCTTGACCTGTATAGAAACCAGCGATATATGCAATAGACCAACATCAGGGTCACCAGTGGCCCATAACGTCGGTGGTACTTGATCAAATTCAGGTGGAAGGGGGACATCTTTAGATAGACACTGTCTATTACCCACATCCGGACCCATGGTAATATAAACACCGTCAGGGGAACAATGAATAGTAGCGTGCAACTTCTATAGTAAGTCCAAACCCATCAAATTCTCACCACAATTAGAAGTCAACAGAAATGGAGAGTCCACAGTAAAAGGGCCAACAGTAAGAGCAAGAGGGTGCGAGATGGGGCTTACAAACATTACTCCTGAAAAACCCACCGAAACATTATTATGGCCAGACAGGGCCGCCCCAGGGACCATATGTCGGGAAACAGAACTCTTTGTAGCACCTGTGTCCACCAAAAATTCCTTAGTCGATCCTTCCAAATCCGCCTTGACGTAAGGGCCACGCTGATCTACAGGTATGTGAACTGGTCCCTTACCCTGTCCCTGGCTGTCCTAGCTGTAAGACATGCCTGTTGCATCACCAAAGTTGTAATATTGTCCGTCCCTAGGGGCATCAAAATAATTGTCAGAACGGCCCACAGAGGCGGTATTGTTTTGCTGTCTGTCAGTCCCACGACCCCTATTTCCAGAACCCCTTCCTCGAGTGGACCAAATTTTTGCAAAAGTACAGGGCACTGGCTGCGCCAGTGACCTTCTTCCTTGCAATAAGCACACTGATTCTGTTCCAAAGGTGTCACTGGAGGCTGTCTAGTATGTGGGAGTTGTGGTTGGGGTCCCCGTCCTCTAGTGTTACCCCGATATGCCTGCTGCAATAATACCTTTGTCTTCAGATCCTTATGCTTCTTGTCATTTTTGTCTTTTTCCTCATTGTCTCTGTGCTCGTAATATTGGGTCATATTTATGATAACAGAGGGAGAGGACGTGGACCAGGTGCTTTCAGATGCCTGAAGTCTAGACATTATTTCGGGGAGGAGATTAGTGACAAACCTGTCAGCGAACAAACGGACTCCCCCTTCCGTAGACATATCCTGCCCACTGTAATCCAGAAACGTTTCTTCAAATCTGGTGAAGAAATCAGACACACTTTCATCTTGCTTCTGGCGACAGGCAGTCAATCTATCCTAACTAACTTTCTTAGGTGGAATAAGGGTATGCATGTATGCTATTATACGACCGGGCAAGGCAAGTAACTCAGCACGTGGTTTATCTCCTGGCTTCCTATCCCAGTTCCAACCCTTAATCGCATCCCAGGTACCGCCCAACTCAGCGATATGGTCTTGAGTATGCACTTGCCGCCAAATATACTGTAAATAGCAGACCAAAAAACATTTCAATATCAGAAAGAGTCATTACAGTAGAAGAGGCAGCCTCTGTCAATTCTTTATAGTAGGCAATAGGATTTTTCCTAGGATCGGGCAAAGTAGCCTTAAGGGCCAAAACTTCACTCCTTTTCCACACAGTATAAACCCATTGTTCCTAACAGCGGGCAGCCACAGCCGGTCTGGTAACCGCTCCGTGTTGGCCCACCACTGCAGGAATTTCCAGGTGATAAATGGGAACGGAGTTATTTGAATGGGACTCTCATCATGTAGTCTGCTTCTCTAAGAGAGTAAAGTTGAAACATTTCCGAACACTTGGCCCGGTTCCATGTCTGTTACATAAACGCGATCTCTAATATCAAATAATATTTGGGGAGCCTCCGTTTTGATATGAGTGTGCCAAAGATCAATCACTGTGGCAGACATATACTTAAGGGCATGCTGCTGTATTAACTCAAAGAAGAGGGACTGGGGGCTTTTTAAGGTGCAGCATACATGCACCTATAGTGATCATCCAAAAAGGTATGCAGTTCCTAAGAGTAGAAGGAGGGGACAATAGGACTGGGTGGTCCTATGAGATTACAGAAGGAATGGGGAATTCCTCCTGTTGGAATTAGGGCCCTCACATACCCAGCAAGGTGTCATGCTTCATCATAGGGCGTGCTCCTCGTCAGGTCGGAGCTGCAATACCTGACGGACTCCCTATGAGGGGCTCTTTGGCGGAGATCTTTTATTCCAAAGTGCCGTTTGGTGCCGTGGGGGTGAGGGGCCTAGGTGTGTAGATGGATGAAGTGCAGGTGAATGATCAGGGTGAGTATTAAAACAGGGTATGGAAGTTCCAGAGAGAATTATTTTAATCAGCGAGACTTCCAACTTGATTAAAAACAGGTAGGCGCACTACTGAAATAATGTTTCAGGGATGGCGTACTGTAAAGTGATCAACATGTTTCTTGCTGAATAGTCCTCAGATCTAGCGACAATTCGTCAGGACCAGAGAAAAATGCTATCTACACCATGAATGGTTGTCTGGTAAAGTGACCCTAATAAACCTAACCTAAAACCTAAAGTGTGGTACCTGAAGTGGGATGACCGACCTGATAAAACAAAACATCATGCATCAGACATATAATTCATTAATGCAGTCCAGCACAAATCATGAGTAATATATAAGTGTCCCCTTGGGATATGGCATGTTGAAAACCCCTCGTGATAAATCTTTAAAAACAATGTGACAGCCACGTGAGTTAAAAACGAGTTAGTAAGTAACCAGCTCATGAAATAAGCATGGTGGAACATACACCGTGGTAGCAGAAAGAGGAACTCACCCCTTTGGGGATGGCAACAATCGTCATCGACTCTCGGCAGTTAGAACACTTGGATTTACCTAGTGTCCTGAACAGAGTAATGCAGAGACAAAATAAAATAAAACAGCTTCAAGTCAGCAAGTAGCACTAAGAAATGAGGGAAGCAAGGCACAAGAAACGAGGCAACTGTCGCGAAGGCTGAGAGAATCGCAGGGATACTCACTTTTGCTCAGCGGCAAGTTCGCCAGCAGACCTACCCAATTACTGCCGGGATCCGGGAGGTAGAGAGTAGTTGTGCAGGTGCTCATTTTCTACTCCTGAGTCTGGTGGAAGTGGGCGGAGGCATCCAACATTCAAAACTAGAGCGTCAGCAGGGATACCCCCGGCGGCAGAAATGGCGCCATCATGGAGTGTGTTAAGGGGTAGAAAGACACCCCCAGAAGTGGAAATGGCAGCCATCTTATAGTGTGTTGTGGCATATTGCTATGAGTAAGTCATATAATGGCCGTCATCTTGGAATGTGTTCAGGGCACAGTAAGGCTGCGATGTTTAGATGGACCCACCCAGAGGTGGAATTGGTCCCCATCTACAGGAGTGTTGGAGCATATTGTTGTTGGTCAATTATAATGGTGATGACAAGACCCGATGTGTTGATAATCCTGTGCTGCAGGATGCACAAAGAACCGTGGGAAGACATTCCACCCACCAGATTACGGAGATACATGGTGTACATGGTCAAAGGTGTGTGTCTATCTACCAAATATGCCCTTGTGTGTGAAACAAGTCACGAAACGAAGTCTAGGGAGGAGAAGTAGGGGATAACATGGGAAGATTGAGGATCATATTAGTTTAACCATGAGATGCTTCTATTGAGTCTCCAATGGGCTACCGGTATGCGGGATAGCATGGATCACTTTGAGTGTCTGTTGCAAGTGTAAACCTCTTTGGAAAAGACAGATCAAGGGCAAACCCTGTGATCCTAAACGATGTTATCTGTTGAGCTCACTCCAAGGGATGTCCCCATTCAATCCCAGTTTATCTGTTGAGAGACGATAAATCCACCTTTGTTCTTTCATGAAGAGGGCTCTTTTGCTCATTTTGGGGTGTGCCCCCAGTACTACCCAACGTAAAGTGTCTGGTGTGTGTTTCTTCTGGTCGAAATGTGCGCACATCCTGGTGTTCAATTTATGGCATCGAATGTTGCTACGATGTTCCGTGATGCGGGTTTTGACCATCCTGGTGGTCATTCCTATGTAGCGTAAGTTACACGGGCATGTGATGATATAAATACAATTGCTGGTGTTGCAATTCGTATGGGTCCTCAATTCCCATATAAACGAGTTAGAGAATTCAATTTCTTTGGTAACCTCTGTCAGGGAGCAAACTGTGCATGACTCCCAAGGGTAGTGTCCTTTAACGGGGGAGGCCCCATAGTGGTCGTTGTGGGTTCGTGGGAGTCAGCCGGGGTCTGGTATGGACTAGCATGTCCTTGAGGTTCTTGGTCCGTTTAAATGTAAATCTAAGGAGTTGCAGATTTAGTATGCCTGTCTGTAAAATGCCCCAATGTTTCCTAATGATTTTCCGAATTCGGTTAGAACCAGGGGAGTAGGTTGTTACACAAGTAAGGGTGTCTGTTGTTTGTTTTGGTTGTGTTTCTAATACTGCCTCCCGATAGTTATTCCTAGCTCATTTGTTCAAGAGTGAAATGCTCCAGTGTGGATATTCACGACTGCTTAAGTTGTTAGAGAGTCATACTGCCTCAATTTTGTAGTCCTCTACAGAGCTGCAATTCTGTCGTAATCTAAGGAATTGGCCAAATGGAAGATTTTCTTTCAGTGCTTTGGGATGATGACTACTGTAAAGGAGGAGGCTGTTGCAGTCAGCTGGTCTTTTGTAGATGGTGGTACTGAGTTGTCCATCTGTGAGCCTAATCATGAGATCTAGGAAGGGGATGTTTGTGTGAGAGATGGTGCTCGTAAAACGGAGATAAGGGTTGAGGGTGTTAATCCATCTACAGAACTCTTCACAACTAGCTTGCTGCTGTATGAAAGGATCAAATTCTCGCATGACCTGCCAGATATCCTCAAGACTATATATTATGAGCGCACCGTATTGCCTGATCCACTATTACTTTCCCCTCTTCCTCTCCCACTCCAGATCGCATTAACTGACCTAACCGTTCCCTAACTCTAGTCAAATCTCTATCTTCTGAACCACGTACCGGTGTGTCAGTAATCGGTGACAATGGAGGATGAATAACTGGAACGGGGGTAACAGGTGTTACTGTAGTCAGAGATTGTAACGGGAGAGAAGGAGTAGGGGGTACATGAACTGGGGCAGTAGATGTGACAGCCGTAGAGACAGATGCACCCTGGGCAAGTTGTTGTTGCTGATAGGGAACAACTGGATATATCCTTTCCTGGACATATGGTGGCGGGGTGGTAAAGGGCTTGTGCTCTTTCCCCTAAACATGGTAATATTGGCTCATCCCCAATTGGCATATTTAATTCACTTATAAGTCCCTAGTAAAGTGCACTACATGTGCCCAGGTCCTGAAAATTAAATTCTACTATTGGGCCCGTAGAACTTGTTGTGCCACTCACTCAAGTAGCCCTCTAACCTTGGCTCAGGCCTGCCATTGCATAGCCTGTGTGTGCAGTTTACACTGCCATTTGAACCTGGCAAGACAAACCTCTTGCCAGGTCCACATCTTTCCTTTTTGTACATATAAGTCACCCCAAAGGTAGGCCCTGGACAACCCAGAGGGCAGGGTGCAATGTATTTAAAAGGCACGTTTTACGTTTACATGTCCTGGTAGTGACAAATTCTCAAATTTGTTTTTTTTACTGCTGTAAGGCCTATCTCTCCCATAGGCTAACATTGGGATTACCTTATTACATGTTTTAAGTGCAATTCCCAGTTGTGAAAATATAGACTTTCCAAGTTTGATATCTCTGAAATTACAATTTAAAATCACAACTTATGGTGAAGTCCAATTTTAAATTGCATTTCTAAAAATGCCTCTTTTAGAAAGTTGCAAAAGGAACAATTGATGGACGGAATGCTAAACAATGCAAACATTTAAGCCCAGTCACAAAGATCAGGGTTTAATCCATCGTTCTTTTGGTCACCACGCCACCCCAGTTTGGAGCCAGTCATATGCAAATCAGTCTTGACGCTGTGCCCCAGGGGAACAGTCCAGCCCGAACTGCCAAGTCAGGTCCTCCCTAGACCGGAAACAAGCATCCTGGGGCTGGTTTCAGGGCATCACCCCTCATCATCCAGGCTAGCTTGAATCCAGTGGCACAGTGAGCATGGGACCCACGTCTGGGCATACCCTTCCTACTTAGGGCGACAAATGAGAAAGGAACAATTGATGGACGGAATGCTGAACAATGCAAACATTCACCTCCAGTCACAAAGATCTGGGTTTAATCCATCGTTCTTTTGCCCACCACGCCTCTCCAGTTTGGAACCAGTCATATGCAAATCAGTCTTGACCTTGTGCCCCATGGGAACAGTCCAGACCGAACTGCCAAACTAGGTCCTCCCTGGACCGTAAACAAGCATCCTGGGACTGGTTTTAGGGCATCACCCCTCATCAGCCAGGCTAGCTTGAATCCAGTGGCGAAGTGAGCACGGGACCCACGTCTGGGCATACTCTTCCCACTTAGGGCGACAAATGCAGAAGGAACAATTGATGGACGGAATGCTGAACAATGCAAACATTCACCCCCAGTCACAAAGATCTGGGTTTAATCCATCATTTTTTTGCTCACCACGCCACCCCAGTTTGGACCCAGTCATATACAAATCAGTCTAGACCCTGTGCCCCATGGGAACAGTCCAGCCTGAACTGCCAAGCCAGGTCCTCCCTGGACCAGAAACAAGCATCCTGGAACCAGTTTCAGGGCAACACCCCATATCAGCTAGGATAGCTTGAATCCAGTGGCGCAGTGAGCACGGGACCCACGTCTGGGCATAACCTTCCCACTTAGGGTGACAAATGTAAAAGGAACAATTGATGGACAGAATCCTGAACAATGCAAACATTCACCCCAGTTACAAAGATCTGGGTTTAATCCATCGTTCTTTTGCTCACCAGGCCACCCCAGTTTGGACCCAGTTATATGCAAATCAGTCTTGACCCTGTGAGTCCATGGGAACAGTCCAGCCCGAACTGCCAAGCCATGTACTCCCTGGACCGGAAACAAGCATCCTGGTTTCAGGGCAGCACCCCTCATCAGCCAGGCTAGCTTGAATCCAGTGGTGCAGTGAGCAAGTTGGCATTTTCTTACTTTCGCCATTTGGTGCCTGCTGCCTGTCTCTGATCATATCTGGGGTGGGTGACAGATGGGATTTTTGTATTCCCCCTCGAGAGTCACACACAGTGGGAGCTTAGGTGTACTTGATGGGCCATCCCGACAGGATGGGAGGGAGGAGCTGGACCCAGCCTCACTTACACCTGAACAGGCTGTTTGCTGTCCTCACACAAAGGGCTGCCCACCCCCCTGTAGTGAGTCTGGAGCCAGGACAGGAAGGGAGGACCTCTGTGCACTCCAAAGACCTGTCTTTGAAGTCTCCCCCACTTCAAAGGCACAACTGGGTATAAGTACTGGACTTCTGACACCACCACTTCAGTACATCTCTGGACCTGTGGACACGCTGCCAGTAAGATTGACTGCTGCGCTGCTGGAAGGACTTCCACTCTGCTGGACTGCCACTCTGAAGGAGCTTCTGCCTTGCTGTGCTGACCTGCTGCCTGCTGTGTTCTTGTGGAGAGGAAGAACTGGACCTGGAACCTATCTTGAACCCAGGACTCCAGAGGGACTCATAGGGCTAGTCTGCTAGACTCCTGATCTGAGCTTCAGGGACATACAGGGTCCCCTCAGCTGATGGACCCATCTTCAGTGAGCTCTTGACCGCCAAGAGGCACATATCTCAGATCCCTGGGCCCTTGGGTGGATCTGTAGCTCTAAAAATCAAGCTTTTGGGCTCTTCATAAACTCAAACGGGCCTGTTCGAACTGAACCACGATGCTCGCCTGAAGAATTAGTGCTAGCTGGCGCAAGTCCATCTCATCGCACAGCAAGCATCGTTTATCAATGTGTATCTGCAAGGCTCCAGCTCGTCTGTCCATGACACCTGGCCTGCTGTTCGTGCCTCGCCGACCATTGCCAGCGACACTCTCCTTGGTCCTGGTGAACTTTCTCCCCTGCGAATGGGACTCTTGCCACAATTCTTGAGAAGGTAAAACTGCACCAGACTGATCTGGGTCTGTATCCAACCCACGTTCCATCGCGATCAGCTTGAACTTTTGGATTTGACCCAGTCCAGCGTTCCCAGATATACCCGAATGTGCTTAATGGTTTTAAATCCTATTGTACTTTTCATTCTTTAACAATTTATAACTTCGGTTCTACTTTTTGGATTTTTGTTGTTTTGGTCTTGTTTTATTTATATATAATTAAGCTCTATTCATCTAACCTGGTGTGAAGTCTTTTTGTGAGGCATTTATACTATTTTACTGTTTGAAGTGTTGCACAAATACTTTACACATTGCCTCTAAAGTTAAGCCTGACTGCTCTGTGCCAAGCTACCAGAGGGTGAACACAGGTTAATTTAGGGTGTGCTTGTGCCTTACCATGAATAGGATTGTGGTTGCTACTTGGCCAGTGCTCACACCCCATACAACCAGTAACCCAATTTCTAGCATTGGTGATCAGCGGGAAGGGCGTGACTTGTGTTTGTGCAATACCATGCAGTGACTTGGTGTACACTACCAATCCACATCTGAGATCAATTTAAATTTGAAATACTCCCTGATTGTCATTTTTAGATTTTTCCTCAAAATCATGTCTCTGGCTTCTGGATCTACAACTGCATTTACAACAATTGAATTTGAGCTGACCAACCTGGAAGCATACACAGTGGGCCAGCTCAAGGACTTCTGTTGGAGGTTGTGATTCCTGCTAAAAGCACCACCGTGAAGGTGGAGTTGCAAAAGGTCGCTGAGGGCCTGGGCAGAAGTTCACTCCATTCTGGGTGACACCACAGGCGAAGATGATGGGATGGAGGATAACCCTTCTGAGGAAACACCTGCAGTTGAAAGGGGGTGACCCCTGAAATGGAGCTTCCTGCCAGGACAGGGAGCAGTGTTTCTTCCCACAGTCTGTCCCTAGAGGAACTGGTGGAGAGGAGGGAGGAGACAGAATCCAAGCTGTAGATGGCTAAATTAAAAAATTGAAGCAGAGGAGAAAAAGGCTGAAAGGGTCTTGGAGGAGAAAAGTTGTTGTTTGCTAATGAGAAGAGCCTGAGGGACAGGCAGATTCCAGCAGTAATGGTGTCAGCATACCTGCAGTACTTGAAGGAGACAAGAGGATTCACATACCAGAGGATTTGGTACCCAGTGATGTGGTGGGAGATGACATTGATAGGTAGTTTTCTGCTTATGTAGTTGCACTGAAGGTTCACAGGGTTCCTGAGGAGCATTGGGGGGGGTCTCTAGAAACACATGCCTACTGCGTGGTGTAACACACTTCTGACGCTAGAGCTTTTAGACCAAACCAAGTATACCCCTGTGAATGCCATTTTAATTGCCAAATTTGGGCTAACCCCTGAGAAGTATCGTCAAAGATTCAGGGACAGCCAGAAGCTCTCCAAACAATCCTGGGTAGATTTTGTGGACTACTCCAGCAAGGCACTGAATGGTTGAGTGTGGGGCAGCAAGGTTAATGATTATGTTGGGTTGGACATTTTAATCATTAGAGAGGACGCGCTCAGTATCTGTTTTACAGAGTTGGGCCGGCACCTAGTTGGCAATAAACTGAATGACCCTAGGAAGCTTGCTGAGGAGGCGGACCTCAGAGCTAGCACCAGAGTGTCCAAAAAGGTACCAGGGTGGACTCCCACAAAAGTGGTCATAGTTCCCAACAGAAGAAAGAGGGGAGAGAAAAACTTAAAAGTAAGGAGTTCTCAAAAGGCCCCCAAAATAATTCTCAAGGTAGTAGTGGTAACCAGTCCCAGTTTGATCCTAAGAAGAAGGGGCTCTATGAACACAAGACAGGGAGGCTTGTACCCTAAACGTACTGAGTGCTACAAAAATGGCCACAACAGAGGCAACTTTAAATGTCCCAAGAGGGCACAGTCCTTCACCGGTGGCAGACACCTGGGTTGGGAAGTGTAGCGCTTGGGGAGGAGGTGGTCCATTTACTTTTAGGGGACAGACAGAGGTGACCCTAGCTTCCCTGGGAGATAAAGGGATGGTGCCTAAAGCCCACATGCCTCCAAATACTTTAAAGCATAGGCAGTGGGTTACCATTAATGGGCAATGTTTGGAGGCTCTGTGAGACACAGGAGCCAGCATGACTACTATCAAGTACCGGACACATGCCACCAAATCGTAGTCACTGACAATCTATAGAGCCATCTACCTGTGGTTCTGGTTCCCTTTGAGTGGGGGGCTCTAAGGTTCCCCTGCCCTGCCACGCCTTTTGATTGTTTGCCAGGCAACAACCCGGGCACACTACCTGGAGAGAGATAAATTTGGAGATGATGGGATTGCCTGAGTGGGTCTGTATGACCACTCGGTCCATGGCTGCCTACTAAGGGAGTCAAGGGCACCTGGAGCCTGGAACAATGTCCCAAACAACTGCCATGGAAAGGGGAAAGGGGTGTTGGAAACCAGGCCCTGAAGTTCCCACTGTGTAGGAGGTCCCTGAGTCAACCGGGGAAGACATTACTGCTCATGGTGATATACCTGAGCCTGCTGACTGGCAAGTTGAGGGTGGGCCCACCGGAGAGAAATTTTGCAGAGCACAGAAAGAGTGTCCCACTCTTGAGGGCTTGAGGCGACAGGCGTCAGAACATGCATCCGGTGAAGCCTCTGGGGATCACCTAATCTGCTGGGAGAATGATCTCTTTTATAGGGAGCCTAAGGCTCCTGGTGCTGGGGCAGCCTGTGTGTTGGTGTTCCCCCAGTGTTACAGGACATTCCTACTGGGTTTGGTTCACAGCAACATACCCCTGGCAGGACATTTAGGGCAAGACAAGACCTTCGCCAGGCTTGTCTACCATTTTTATTTGCCCAGAATGAAGACAGCCTCAGATGCATTCTGCAGGTCCTGTCCCACCTGCCAGGCTAGTGGGAAATCAGGGAAAAGCAAAAAGCTCTCGAATATTGAAGGGGTAATGGGTCCAGGTATTGTTCACTCCTGCGTATTAGTGAGGATATTTATGAGGCTACTTGTCCTCGGCAATGGGAAACCCCTTCCCCATTTATTTAATAACTGAGAGGTGTGCCAGGACAAATACAAATATTCTTAATCTATTCGGAAAGAAATCCTTTTATTGAATCCAGTATTTCTTTTGAAGGAAACTCTTTGACTCTCAGAGTCTTTCAGGACAAAGTAAACAAAAACAAAAGAAGGTTTGTGACACAGCCAACATGTGTTTCGCCCTCTATTATTGGCCTTTCAGCGTGGGGCTTCTTCAGGGCTGCCAAATAAAATGTTCAAATACCATAGTCGAAATTAATATATACAGAAAAAACACAGACATATGGTACATCAAAGGCAATTTGTAAAGAAGGGAAAATGTTTTCGTTGGGGGGAAGGGAAGGAAAGGAAAGGAAATCATGATAGAGAATGATACCGCCTTCATTGTTGAGCCACAAAAGGTAGGGACCTTACGTGCCTCTGCACACCAGATGCAACTACCTTTAAAGTTGCTGTAGCAACTGATAATTAAATGGTTCTTTCCCCCACATTCCTTTCTCTTAGGAACCCTAATTTAAAAGCATAAACTTGAAACTTTCATGGTAAGCGCACTTACCTTCATGTCAGGGTGATGGGCCCTGATCGGCCCGCCGGTGAGACCTCCGCCCGGGGCATAAGGACCCTGCATACGTGGGATCCCCACCACACTGAAGGCTCCGGAAGCGACCCAGAACTTTCTACCCTGATCACTCACCCCAGTACCACGAAGCTCACACTGTGAAGCTCTGTGGCTGTATTCCGCACGACTGGGGAATACATCGAAAAATTGCCCCCACTCCGGGATCGGTACACAAGCTTCTGGAACCTTATTTGTCCAGACTAGCAAAAGGAACCTCGTTCTACAAAGAGAACGACCAAAAGAAAGGGCTCTTTTACACCGAATAGCATACTCCGCGTCGAGTACTTTCCGCCTACTTCTTCGGCAAAACCTCAATCAGAGGGATGTGGTCACGTTATCACTGCCCATTCTCATCCTGAATATCATGTACAAACAAGGGTTTCATTCATCATGGCTTCCTGATGAAGGCTGTATAGCCGAAACACGTGTAGGTCCCAATCTATAAGCCATGTTGTACTTGCACATGTTCCAGCCTAACAAGCCGTGTTGTACATGAAAATTCAGCCTTCATCCATCTCACCTAATTGCTGCAAGCCACAAGGAATCAGAATGTTCAGCCTTTAAGAAATTGTGATTCATGATGAAATAAATGTGATTCCATGCAGGCCATAAAAATATAATTCATCGTAATTGAAACCTGTATCCATAATTGCCTATACAGACATAGGAGAAATTATATGAATATGAATATTCGTAAAGCTTGTTTTTCCATATAAACTATTAAATAACATGTATTCATAATAGAAGGATGAGTGTTGAGGTATGACTGAATATACAGGCTTGTCCCATTATATTTCCGCTGGACGACAAATTGTTTTTGAAAAAATGAAAAATCTTTTGGATCATGTATTTATTTAATGTATATTGATTATGCCTTTGTATTTCCAGTTTTTTTATACTAATAAATTGCTTTCAATATTATTTCTGATCTGGGTTCCTGTATTCACACTTGTTTGCCCATATTTCATTAGTTGCCTAAGTATTTATATATACAAAGGGTGATGGGCCACAACTGAATAAAACTAAATAAATTAAATATTCACCTTCTCTATACCGAGTGTAACTAGGACGCTCACCCATCTTTTCTAATACTTCTTTTGGGATGATGGAACACGCTTTTATAGGCAAAACCTTTTCAACAAGGCACATTTTCCAAGGCACCACAATAGGGAACTAGGTCACCACCGCAGCTATATATATTCTTAAGTAAATTAAGTCAGAACCAGTTTGTCACCAGAAAGCATGGTTTTCTCCGTACCACATATGAGTGTTCGTCTTCCTTATATATCTATAATGAGGGAAATTTTATAAGATATACGTACTAATGTTCGGGCATTCTGGTATGCGCCCTTTTGTCTCCATACATGGATTTATGATCACCGCTCTCACCATAACTGCAACATAAACGTATGCCTATGTCGATTTACATTTTGCTCTACCATGATGGAACAATACATGTGATATATTCTACTCTAATCTTTTCCTTTCCCCATCCCCTTGCGGGACCGGTATTTTATTACATGGCTTGTACTTTAAACCCAGAACCCAGAGCGTACGCCTCCCCCCTTTCCGCTCCGAAGCCTCCAAGATCATCTGCGGCGTACCCCAGGGATCTTCCCTCAGCCCGACACTGTTCAACATCTACATGACCCCTCTTGCACGCATCGCCCGACAGCACGACCTCAACATAATCTCCTATGCCGACGACACCCAACTGATCCTCTCCCTCACCAAGGACCCCCACACCGCCAAATCGAACCTCCACGAAGGAATGAAGGCCGTCGCCGATTGGATGAAGATCAGCCGACTGAAGCTGAACACGGACAAGACGGAGGTCCTCATCCTCGGCCCCAACCCCTCAGCCTGGGACGACTCCTGGTGGCCTAAGACACTGGGAGCACCGCCGACACCCACCGACCACGCACGCAACCTGGGAGTCATCCTCGACTCAACGCTCTCCATGACCAAGCAAGTCAACACAGTCTCCTCCTCCTGCTTCAACACCCTTCGCATGCTCCGCAAGATCTACAGATGGATCCCATCAGACACAAGAAGAACGGTCACCCAGGCCCTCGTCAGTAGCAGGCTAGACTACGGAAATGCCCTCTACGCAGGAGCCCCGGCCAAGCTCATCAAACGACTGCAACGCATTCAAAACGCCTCCGCACGCCTGATCCTCGACATACCATGACACAGCCACATCACCCCCCACCTGAGAAACCTGCACTGGCTCCCCATCAACAAAAGGATCTCCTTCAAACTCCTCATCCACGCACACAAGGCTCTCCACAAGACCGGCCCAGCTTACCTCAACAGACGACTCTCCTTCTACATCCCCACCCGCCAGCTCCGCTCCGCCGACCTCACACTCGCCACCGTCCCCCGCATCCGAAGAACCACCGCCGGCGGCAGATCCTTCTCCCACCTTGCCGCTAAAACCTGGAACTCCCTCCCACTCAACCTACGACAGACCCAAGACCTGCTGACCTTCAGGAGGCTTCTCAAGACCTGGCTGTTCGACCAGTAGCGGCCCCCCTCCCTCTCCCTAGCGCCTTGAGACCCTCGCGGGTATGTAGTGCACTCTATAAATCCCATGATTGATTGATTGATTGAAAATGAATGTACCTAATGATTATAATACCCATTTTTTCTTTTCTTTTTTCTTTATTCAATGCTCTTTATAACTTTTGTCTTCCCCCTCATTTGATATACGGTTTTTGGACTCGCTTTACTTTGTAATTGTTCTTTCTGGTTTATCTTACTTTCTTTCTCTCTCTCTCCCTCCTGCCTGGTAACATACAGATTTCTGCTCTTATGGGATATTTAACTATCATTCTTTATTATGATTTCCTTTCCTTCCCTTCCCCCAACGAAAAATGTTTCCCTTGTGTACAAATTGTCTTTGATGTACCATATGTCTGTGTTTTTTCTGTATATATTAATTTCAACTATGGTATTTGAACAAGCCGTGAAGAAGCCACAGGCTGAAAGGCCAATAATGGGGGTGAAACACGTGTTGGCTGTGCCACAAACCTTCTTTTGTTTTTGTTTTACTTTGTCCTGAAAGACTCTGAGAGGTAAAGAGTCTCCTTCAAAACAAATGCTGGATTCAATAAAAGGATTTCATTCCTAATAGATTACGAATATTCTTATTTGTCCTGGCACACCTCTCAAAAGCAAAAAGCTCCCCTGATCCCATTACCAGTCATTGGTACCCCCCTTTGAAAGTTTGGACATCAACATCATTGGACCCTTGGACCCCAAGACACCCTTAGGCAACAGGTTTGTGCTGGTCTTGGTGGAACATGCCACCCTCTACCCAGAGGCCATCACTTTGAGGTCAGTGACTATACCCATGGTCGCTAGAGCTCTGATGGGGATCTTTACCCATGTGGAGTTCCTCAAGTAGGTAGTGTCTGACAGAGGCACTAACTTCATGTCTGTGTACATGAAGTCCATGTGGGATGAGTGTGGTATAACTTACGAGTTCACCACACCCTATCACCCCAACCCAATGTTCTTGTAGAGAGATTCAACAACACCTTGAAGGGCATTATTATTAAGCCTGGGCGGAGTTCGCGGAGTTAAGCTACGTGGAACTCCGCGAAGAGCAAAAAAACTCTGCCACGCTACATGGTGCTGCGCAAGCGGCAGAGTACATTAGATAAATGCCGTTCACGGGATTTAGCGTCGGGTGTTTGTCCACACTGTGCAATCATCGTGAATGGCACCATGCACAGCACAGGCAAGCGGGGCTTCCTTTCTGCCGCTCGAGTACATTTTTTACTCGAGCGGCAACTTTCTCAACGTGAACGGACAAGAGCATGCCCGACCACTCGCAATGAGTAATCTGTCCGCCCGCGTTGAGAAATCTTGACAGGAGGTTGATTTTCCGCGCTCGCCAACTTGACGTTGACGATCGAGAACGAGGAAAAAACTCACCGGGAGCTGGATTTCAGTCGCTCACCAACTTGATGTTGACGAACGCGAGCAAAGAAAAAAACTCTGCTATGCTGCGCTTAACACGGAGTGCGGAAAACTCCACAAACTCTGCAAGCGGAGTGGACTTCACCACCCTGCCTGAGCCCATTAGGCATAAGTGGGATGTCCTCTTGCCATGCCTTCTCTTTGCCTACAGGGAGGCGACACAGAAAGGAGTAGGGTTCAGCCCATTTGAACTCCCCTATGGCTACCCTATTAGGGGACATCTGAGCCTTGTCAAGGAGGGGTGGGAGCAAACTCCCACAAAACCCCCCCAGGATGTGGTCAGCTACATGATGGCCCTCCACAACCAGATGCATCACTTGTAGAAGAAGGCAAAAAGCAATTTAGAGGCCAGTCAGGAGGTCATGAAGCTCTGGTACGACCAGAAGGCCACTCTGGTGGAGTTTCAGCCTAGCCAGAAAGTATGGGTCATGGGACCAGTAGAGACCAGGGCTCTGAAGGACCGCTGGTCTGGCTCATACAAAATCAAGGAGCGTAAGGATGAGGCCACCTACCTAATGGACCTCCAGACAACTAGGAACCCCCTATGGGTTCTCCAAGTGTACAGACTCAAGCCTCACTTTGAAAGGTCTGAAGTGAGCATGCTCCTCGTGACAGATGAGGGGGTGAATGAAGAGCGTGAACTTCTCCTTGCCTTACTGTCTGCACAGAAACACGATGGGTCAGTGGAGGATGTCAATTTCTCTTCCACCTTGTCCCAGGAACAGAAGAGTGACTGTTACCAGTTGCCGGGACAGTTTGCCTCACTGTTCTCATGTACCCCTGGACGCACACATCTGTGAGTCCATGATGTTGACAAGGGAGACAGTCCACCTGTGAAGAACAAAATGTACAGGTTGTCAGACAGGGTGAGGGCCAGCATCAAGAAGGAAGTCTCCAAGATGTGGGCATTAGGGGTGATTGGGGCCTTTAATAGTCCCTGGTCCAGTCTGAAGTGCTGGTTCCAAAGACTGTCCCACTGGGTGCCACACCAGAACTCCGGTTCTGTGTAGACTACCGAGGACTCAGTTCTATCACCAGGACTGATGCACACCCCATCCCCAGAGCTGATGAGCTCACTGACATGCTGGGCACTGCCAAATTCATCAGTACCTTTTATTTGACATCAGGGTTCAGGCAGATCACTCTGACTGAGGAGGCCAAAGAGAGGTCAGCATTTTCAACCCCAGAGGGTTCAGGGGAATCCCTTTGGCTTGACAAAATGCCCCTGTTACCTTCCAACGGTTGGTTAACAAAGTTCTAGCTGGTAAGGATGTCTTTTGTGCCTCTACTTAGACGACATTGCAGTCTACAGCTCCAGCTGGGAGGAACACCTGCATCACCTCCACGAGGTGCTTCAGACACTGCAACAGAAAGGCCTGACCTTCGAGGCCTGTAAGTGTCAGATTGGGCAGGGTATTGTGGTGTACCTGGGACAAATGGTAGGTGGGGGCAAAGTGCAGCCCCTCCAGGCAAAGATTGCAACTATCATGGCCTGGCAACCACCTAAAACTCAGACAGAAGTAAGAACCTTCCTAGGCCTCACAGGCTACTACCTATGTTGTCCTCTTAACTGAGATGACTTCCATGAAGCAGGCCAGATTGGTGATCTGGACAGAAGCTTGTCAGAAAGCCTTTGATTCCCTCAAAAGATTCCCTCAGCCCCTGTACTGAAGGCACCTGATTTCTCCAAGCAATTCACCATGCAAACAGACACTTTGTGGCATGGCATAGGGGTAGTCTTAGCGCAGCTAAATGAAGAGGGCCTAGATCAGCCAGTAGCATTCACTAGTAGGAGGTTACTTCCACAGGAGCAGAGGTGGAGTGCCATTGGAAGAGAAGCTTTTGTTGTGGTCTGGGCACTGAAGACGTTGAGCCCATACCTGTCTGGGTCTCACTCCCTGGTTCAGATAAACGGCAGGCCCCTCATACAGATGAGGGGTGAAAATCCCACACTACAGGTTCAGACCATGCAAGTGCAGATTGTCTCTCCAGGTTGTTCCACCTTAGTGAAGAGAATTCCCAAGGGGTTGGGTAACTCTCTCCATTATCAGCTGGTTGGGACACGTGTTAGAAAGGTGTTAGACCCGACAGTCTTAGGGTGGTTTTCTCCCCAACTGTGTGCCTACTTCCTCTACTTTTATAACCTAATTTTTGCTGGCTTTAGGACTCTGTGCACTTTATCACTGCTAAACAATGCTAAAGTGCTTGTGCTCTCTCTCCTAAACATGGTAATATTGACTCATCCCCAACTGGCATATTTGACTTAATAGTCCCTAGTAAAGTGCACTACATGTACCCAGGGCCTGTAAACTAAATGCTACAAGTGGGGCTTCATTACTGGTTCTACCACCCACTTAAGTAGCCCTAAAAACTATTTCTTATTTAAATCTTTTTTATTTATTTCCATGATTAGTTTCTTTGGGAGAACTATTCGCAATCTACACAAATGACACTGAATTCAGAATGTTGTCTAGTTATCAGAACTGTGTATCTTTCTGGGTTCACCCAGGAATTTCACACCTGTTTTTACCACAATCTGCAAGGTCTAAACATCAAAAGATAGAAAAAAGTGACTACCATCACATGGTTAATGTTAATGTTAAAGTATTTGTAGAGCGCATGGCTGCCCCAGCAACAGGGCGTCCCAGCGCTCAGATGAGCACCAAGAGAGACAACAGCACATAAGAAGATTAGAATTGGGAGAATAGCCATGTCTTCACCAGTCTTCTAAAGGTGAGGTGGTCAGGGATACTCCGAATGTGGATAGGGAGGGAGTTCCATAGGGCAGGAGCTAACCTCCTGAAAGAGCGCCTGCCTGCTCTGGCCCTCTGTATCCACGGAACTTTGGCCAAGAGCAAGTCAGCTGAACGCAGCGAACGTGTAGGAGCATAATGAAGGCATAGATCACTCAAGATTCTGGGGCTAGTGCCCCCCAGTATTCTATGGGTGATGCACAGCGTTTTAAAGCGCACTCGCTGTTCCAGGGGAAGCCAATGAAGTCGACAAAGAAGACTGGAAACATGACAGTGTTTAGGGAGGGCAAAAATAGCACGGGCAGCTGTGTTCTGCACCCGCTGCAGCCTTTTTACAATAGATTTGCTGGCTCCCAAGAGAAGCACATTACAATAATCTAGTCTAGCGAGGGCAGATGATTGAATGATCAATTGACGAGTCTTGGAGTCAAAGAGACCTAGTATCGGTTTGAGGCCTCGCAGAAGTCCAAAACATTTCCCTGCCGCTGATTTGACATGGGACTCGAAAGTGAGATCACTGTCCATCATTATGCCGAGGTTTTTCACCACCGTTTCGGGGTGGGGGGGGGTCAGAGATCAGCCGGCCACCATTCATTGCCCCAGTGATGGCGATCTTTGCCTACCAGAAGGATCTCGGATTTGGACGAGTTAAGCTGCAGATAGTTAGCAGCCATCCACTCCGAGATTACTGCCAAATCCTGTCTAAATTTCACCGAATGGTGAAACATATCAAACCTTTTGTTGATGCCATTTTCTTGCACAGCACCTTTTTCCAATTTTTACTAAAGAACCTCAACTTATGCTATGTTTTGGCTGTTGTCTTGGTTGCCTTGAGGAAAATCTACAAACCATGACTACCTTTAGAATCCTCAACATTTGGGAAAAGGGACATCAATTTAGTGGGATACTTTTTGTGGAACAGTTCTGAAGGCTTAAGAGAGAAGTGGCCCAAACATAAAAAAGGGCACAGCACTGGGAATAGAAATGTCCAGGCAGCTAAGGGTTGAGGCATTGCAGAGTGGTGTGATTAATTAACCTGTATATGTTATCGTACTATTTAGGGTACTCGTGTTCTAGTAATTTTTGAATTTCTCTTTTTCATTTAGTTCCAGTTCTTTGAACTTTATTACATCATTGGAAAATGTATTCTGATATTGTATTATTAAATAAAATGTTGGCCCATCCCTTGATTAAGAATATGCATAAAACAATTAATTTTCAATAAAGAAGTTTTATGTAGGTTTGACTTACAGGCAGCAAACGCATACCAAAAACAACAGCAAAAAGATTATTATACCCTATCTAGCAGGAGAACTCAGGGCCTGATTACAACTTTGGCAGTGTGGCGCTGGGTCCGCCCCTCTGCGCCGCCAAAGCCGTATTCAGACCACCCACCGGATTAGGAGCTTCCTCCTGTCTGTCGTGCTCTGTTCTTGACATTCCCACGGCAGTGCCCTGAAGATGGGCACCGCAATGGGAACACCAAAAACAGTTCCTGCACGGCATGGACTGTAAAGTCCATGCCGTGCAGGAATTGGTGTGCATGCACACAGGGGGGGCACATGTTGTGCCCCCCCTATGTGCATCCACAGGGCATGAGGCACCAGGGGGCCCTGTAGGGCCCTCTTTGTTTCCTCTCTACCACGGTTTTTATGGTGGTGGAACCACCATGTAAACCGTGGCGGGGAGGAAACTTGTGATATGCTTGGCAGGACCATGGTGGTCAAGCATGTTACTGCCTCCTGACCGCCGCAACATCACCAGGGAATGGCAGTTCCCTGGTGGCTGGGGCGGGGCAATGGCGGTCCTACTGCCCTTATTGTAATAGGGTGGTCGGTAGATCCCCATGACCGCGCCCCCATGAGTCTGGCAATCCATGGACCACCAGACTCGCAATCAAGGCCATAGTCTGCATGACTCCACCCAGTGCAATTCCGTTGATTGAGTCACAAGCTCTCCCCACCACCTCCAACAACTGCCTTTTAAATTATAACAACCACTTTGTCACATTGCCTTCTCTCTGTGTCCGCTGCTAAAGTTCAACACCATGTCCTTGTCTTATCCACAGTCTTCTACTTACACAACCAGCCGCCCTTCCCAGATGTTACATAGAGCCTTATTACAAGTTTGGTGGTCCACCTGTTGGCCTGCCACCGCCGCACCAACAGAAGGACCGCCAAGCCCGTTGTATGTTCGCCTACTGGATTGAGTGTAATCCAGGGTGGGCGACCGGTGCTGCTGCGGTCTCATGGCGGCGGCTGTGCAAGGCTCATAGGAGAGCCTTAACAGCAGACCGCCATCATGACAGCACCTGCAGCACATTCGTGCACGGTGTGGGATTTACACATGCAGAGAGGATCTTAATATGATTGGGCTTAAGGGTTGGAAAGCAAAACATGGATGAGGGATGGAGACGGTCTTGTCTCACAACAGCCATCAGATGAACGGTGATTATTGGTTTATGCTGCATGTTGGAGAGGCCCGTTTATGAGGTCGGGTATTGCCGGAAGCAAGGGTGTGGGATGGGTGGCCACAGTACAGGGATGGGACTTGCTGGATATAGTATTTGACTATTTTCTGTCACTTAGATAAACATGCTGTTATGGAAGCACTGAGACTTAGCTCATAGTGATGAAGTACAATCACCATTCATGTAACATACTATGACACATAATGTTGGTGGGAAGGTGAGTTTGCAACTTATATGCAAGTTGAAATGTGGCCTTATATTTTACTTTGATGAAAACCAATAAATAGAAGTAAAAAATGTGTTACTTTAGTTAGAGTTTAAGCAACATGTCAACATGTTACTGTCACTTACACAATACTCTCCTACTTAAACACAATCCTCCTCTCCTTGCCCAAATAAACTGTTTGATAGAGTTTATTTACACAGCTGTAACTTTGGGCCCTATTATGACTTTGGAGGTGTGGGAGCGGGACCACCACACCGCCGCCCTGCTTCCACACCACCAAAGCCATGTGAGCACCGCCCACCAGATTACGAGTTTTCTCGTGTCTGGCAGGCATTTCTTTGGCGGTCCCACAGTGGTGCCTCTGAATAAGGGCACTGCAGTGGGAGCGTTACAGGCAGTTCCGGCACGGCATGGACTCTGCAGTCCATGCCATGCAGGAACTGGGATGCCAGCACACAGGGGGGCACAACATGTGGTGGAGAGGAAACTCATAATATAGTTGGTGGTGCCACAGCAGCACTGCCAAGCATATTGCGGCCTCAAGACTGCTGGAACACTGCCACGCATCTCTGATCCCTGGCGGTTGCGGCAGTCCCATGGCAGTCTGACCGCCCAACTTGTAGTAGGGCGGTTAGGCACCCGGTGTGGCGGTGGACCGCTGTGGTCATAATCAGCCCTTTGTCCCCATAACCATGGATGTTCGTAAATTTAACAAATTTCTGTAAAAATATCACATATTCTTTTTACTAATTTGCATACATTTATATTGGTAATATGAGTTAGGTTAGATTAGTCTCTTTTTCTTTATCTATGATAAAGATCATTATGAAAATGTGTATTTTTCTTTTAATTTTAACAATTTGCTTCTTTCACATATTCATTTCTATATAAAGATGCTGAAGTGTATAATTCTTTAATTATTTCTTATTTTTGCATTACACTTGGCAGAGTACTTCTTCTGTATTTTGCCAAAATATTATTTCAAACATTTTGTGAGACACAAATATTGTGTCAAAAATATTGCGATGCCAAAAATATCGAGGGACAGAATATAGAGGGTAAGAATATAATTTAATGATTTATTGTTTGTTTATTTGGTAAAATATTTTATGGTTTTTCACTTTCTGTCAATATTTTTGGTGGGTTGTTGGGTTTGTAGGGGATAAGGGCGGAACTTAAAAAAAATATTTTAATAGACATTTTTTGACATGTTTTAAGGTGTTAATATCATAATTAATTATGTAAATTAGTTTTAGTTTTGTACTAGATACTGAAATAGAAAAACGTAATTATTTGTTGTGTTTGTTAATGGTTAATAGATAATTGATTGTGTTATTTATTTAATTGTTTTTAATATTTTTACATCAATTAATTATATTACATTTAAGGTTGTATGTATTAAAATTAATTTGATAGTGTTATTATTTTTAAAATGATGTGTATTGATATTCTATGTTATTAATTTAATGTGTTTTCGTGGTTGTTAGAATGTTAGAATAAATGGGTGGAAAGCTTTTTAAATCTATTTTCACATGTTTTAATTGATATACTAGTTTAATAGAATTTCATGTACGATATTATATGTTAATTCCGTGTTTTTAGATTTTAAATTATTTTATAAATGATATAATGTTATATTATGGCTAATATGTTTATGGAAATACATTTTATGTTTATTTATTTTATATATGTAGTATATTTTGTATGAATTTAGGACAGGGAACATTAAAACTGAGCTTTTTTAAAGTTTAATGTTTACCCGCTTGTGACTTCTGCTGGAGTAGAAATAGTATGTTCTAGCCCCTCCAAAAGCCCACACTTACTCTACTGTTGCTTATGTTGGAATAGGACTACTAAATATGACCCCTTTAAAGCCCTTTCCCTAGTGTTGTTCAGGTTGGAGTGGGAGTAATGAATTTAATCCCTACAAGTCTCATTTTTAAAAAACAAATTATATAATATATTTGTGTTTTTATTATAAAAGTTAATTCAAATTGACAATATTTTTTATAATTTATTTTTTGTAGTTACATTTTGTTATTGCTGCATTAATGTTATTCTTGTATATGTTTTTCCATTTGTAATATGTTGTAGTTGTAATTATATTACATTATTTAATTAGTATGAATATCTTTTATTATTTATGTTCATATAATTGTTTTTAACGACAATATTTAATATTGTTTTAGATTAATTTAAAGTATATATTTTTATACTGTGTTTGTAAGTTATACTTTTTTTGACTTTGCAAGCAAAGGGCATGATTCACAAAGGTATAGTTGAACTTTTTGAAAGTTTACTGCTTTTAGGTATTCACAAACTATGTGCAGAGTTTTCCTACTCCACACTCCCTATTCTAATGTGTGGGGAGTTCTCTGCACCTGGAGACTCTGCAATCGAGGCATAGAACTCAGCACATATAAATATAGGTACGTCTGATTCATAAAACTCTGGACGTAGTTTGTGAATTTCATTTTATAATAAGTATTGTAGTACTACAAACTAACGTTTGTGAATCAGGCCACTGTATGTAAAGTCAACATTTGATTTTTTTTTGCCAACTATTTCATCATCTTACCACTCTTTCTATGGTTGATCTAAATGGGTGCATAATGTTATCTTTCATTGATGAATGGTGATTGCGCTGGGCTGTAGACATCTCAGAGCAATTTTACCCTAAATTTCCTGCTACTATCAAATAAGAGAATTTTGTTCTATATTATAATTTTGTACTTGCTAATATATGTATAATAACGATCAGTGTTTATAAAGAACGGTTTAAGGCAGCCTCGTCTTTTGAATAAAAATGGACAAAAGTCTTTTACTTCTATACAAGGCATATGCCATACAATGGTGACTGTTCAGATTAATCCGACACTTAGTGAAAGGAGCACAGTTTGCTTATATTGTGAACACGCTGTTGCAAACTCTTATTGATCTACCTTTTGCTAAACACACTTTGATAATTTTTATGCAGTGTTTATAATTCTATATGGATTATTTTTAGATACTCCTGAAGATGGCATCATTTTGAAATGCTGTTAGAATTCAGGCAAGATGACAGACCGACGGCGTCACTAGACCACTGTTAGTAACTCTCATGCACACCCTTTGCCGGGTTGGTTTATTGGGGGTAATGCCCTATTTTATCACTGTAGTAGCTCAGTCCTGTGCCTGGCAATGTGATGCATGGATGTATTGGCTTTCCGATTCCAAGTTTAATTTTCTTTAGTTTACATCCACTTGGTGTTCCGTCACTCTATGTTGTTTTTTCCTTTACGGCTTCCCTTGGTTCCCATAATCCCATCCTCTCCTCGAGTTGTTGGTTGTGCTGTATCTAGTCCCATTTCTGAAAAAATTGTAACTTTGTGTGTTAAGCAGCACCCAGGGGCCTGGATCGGATTCCAGGTTGACTCCTGGTATATCAAAGTACTGATGAAACTGATAAGCAAGGGAGTTATGGATTTTAGACTGATCGGTTAGGGGATGTATGAAGATAAATCTTTGGGGTGTATCTTGTATTTACTCATACATTATTTTTAATCACTAAGGTTATTTATTATGACAATAAATCTTACACATAATTTGCAGAAGAATAGCATATGACAAATGCACATTATAGTAAAATATTTTGGGTTGTTAGTGCGACAGGCCCCTGTGAAATTAATATCACTGTACACTGCAGGATAAGTACAAGGCCAGATTATTAAACCTCATCTACCATCCACTGGTAACTGTCCCTGCTGGAATTCTCAATACAGAATATTCTCAGAACTCAGCAGCAGACTGCAGGACAACACAGTGCCCAAGATCATACACATCTTCCTTTTATACAAACAAAACAAAACAAACATGATTTCTTGAAATACATAGAAAGACAATATACTATAATAAGAACAACTGAAAAGCAACGAAAGCAAAACAACATTTCAAATAAACAATAATAAAAATGCCACCAAAGTACCCCATATAAGACAACCATTCTACTGCACAACAAAGCAAAACAAACTACTTATGATGAATGCTCATGAAAAGCGTTCAATCACAAAGTACCAAATGGCTACAACCCTGCACTCAGTAACAACAATACATATAGAAAAATACAAAGCTTAATTCCTTTGGACAAAGAAAGGGTTATAGGTAAAACTACTCAGGGCCATATTCACAATAAAGTGGCAAAGCGTGTCTTTAAGCCAATAAGGCTAACGACATGCTTCGTCACTTTAGAAACGCAGGGCTGCACCATATTTACTAAAATATGGTGCAGCCCTTCGTTTCCCCCTGCGCTGGTGCTAACTTTAGCTGCCTAGCGCCAACGCAGGCACCCTTGCACCATAGTGCAAGGGTGCCTGTATTGAGGGGAAGATTGTTTATGTGCAGGAAGGTCTCTCTTCCTGCACATAAACAATCTTAAAATGCTGTTTTATAACTTCTATATGTTCTGCTTAATGCAGCACACATAGAAGTTGCAAAACGGAATTTTTAAAAAAAATGATTGTTTATGTGCAGGAAGGGGGACCTTCCAGCACATAAACAATCATAGGTAATTTGCTGTTTCTATGTGTGTGCACAAGGCAGCACACACGGAAACAGCAAAAATGAGGAGAAATAAAACATTTCTCCTCATTTCTCCTGTTTAAGACTAGGTTTTCTCTGGTCTTAAGTTTGGCGCTGCCTCCTATTTACGCTACCCTTGTAAATAGGAGGCAGCGTCAAAATCAATGGGTATTGTGGTGGAACATTCCCCTTTCAATAAATACAGCGTGAAAGGGTGCCTTATTTACAAGGCAGGTTAAGCCACGTTAAGTGGCTTAACGCTGACTTGTACATAAGGTGAGGCCCCTATCGCCACCACAACGTCACTGAAAGTGACATTGTGGTGGCGATAGGGACTTGTAAATATGTCCCTCAATTTCCATATCCTACCATCACTGGTTTTAACAATATCCTGGAAGAGTTTCACTACCTCCCATGGCTTGGTACATTTATTACTATTTTCTAAATTCACTCTGGAATGAATTCTAACCAAATCTCCCACACAAAACCTGGTATTTTTCAAACACTGTAAACTGAGTTTTCTCAACATCAGTTTCCTTACCTATTTCATCCTCCAACTGTGCTTAATCGTAATAACTAGTCCTTTTGTCAACCCATCCCATTAGGATGCAACTTAGAATGGTGAACACTGCCACAAAAAAATTCAAAAGACATTTTCCAGTGGTCAAATTCGATAAATAAATAACTAAGCATACAATCCAATAATGACCTCTTCCAGTCCAATCCACTTACTTGGTCAAGCTGTATACTATCCTTCAGTGTTTTATTAAGGCACTGAACCATACCTTTAGACTCTGGATGGCATAAACAGCACCTTTTATGTGCAAGTCCACATTAACTCAGGAACTTTAAGTTCAGAAAAGCACAACTGAGGACCATTGTCTGTCAAAAGCGTTTTAGGAAAACTCTTGTATCTGAACAACTTTTCCAAACCATGTATGACAGAACTTTAAGAAATGTCTCTCTTAAAAGACACTTCAGGCTAGTGAGAATACATGCCCATAATTAATATCATATAAGGTATGTCACCTTCATAATGGAGAGGACCTGCAATGTCCAGTGCAATCTCCTTCCAGGGACATACAGGTAAGTGCCCACCTAGCACGGGGGAATTATGGTCTTACAAACTTGGTCACTGACCACACATTTCTCAAATTTCCAAATAACTTATTCCACTTCCCGATCAAACCCAGGCCACCAAAAATTTTCCCTAAAATGTTACTTTCTCTGTTATAAGCCTTAAAAGCCTGGATGTCCTTCATGCGATAATCCAATTAGCCTATCTCTATGGTGACTAGGTACTACTAGCTTTGTACCGCTCAGTATGACCCTACTACACTAAGAAAGTCCCCCTCACACACCAATATGGATGTAGATCAGAACTAATCATTTTTTTCTCACGTCAACCCTCTATCCTGCAAGCTTACAAGATCACATCGCTATCAATTTCTCCTTTCTATGTTTCTTCTAAAGTCAATCCTTGTGTAATCAAGTAACCATTCACCTCTACACTGGCATCATATCATTCAACTTCAACATCAGGAATCTCACCTGACACTAATCTAGATAGGCTGTCAGCAGCATGATTCTTGAACCCTGGTAAATACTCTGCATCAAATGTACACTTTTGTAATCCTACCATCCACCCACGAATAGAGGCATAGACAGAATCTAAACCTTTCTTTATCAAAATGTTCTAAGAGTATTATGATCCGAATGAACGATAGATGCACCACCCCCCAAGAACTTCCTGAACTTCTTGACAGCCCAGCTAACAGCCAAACTCTCTCTCTATATAAATAAGTACGTAACCTTAGCATCATTAATTATTCTTGACACACAAGCAATTACCCTTTCTAGGTCACCATCCCTGAAAAGACAACACTAAGCCCTGTCTCACTCACATCTATAAAAACAAAAGAATCTTTACTAGGCACAAATGCTTTAAGGTCAGCCACTTTTACAAAATCCTTTTTGACTAAGTTAAATCCCATATCACATTCAATCTGCCACTCAGAGATTGACAATTTCTTGCCCAATTTCCTGAGCTGAGTGATACAGAATGAATACTAATGTTTGATATGTAGCAACTATCAAATTAAACCATACCCAAACATGGTGCCACTTCATTCTTCCTTTTAGGAACCTCAAGTCTACAAATGTCCCACCAACTCCTTTTTATGCCTTAAACCATCACCAAATATTCAGTGCCCAAGATTCAAAATGTCCTCTATTTGAAACTGACACTTCTTAGCCTACAACATCAACACAGCCCAGCCTCAGCCAACTGTTGCAAAATGTGTTGTATTAGAAAATTGTGCTCTTCTCAAGTGTTTCTGAAAATGAGTACATCATCTTGAAAGTATTTCACTCCTGCCAAAGCCTTTAGTAACAATGTTTATCACCCTCTGAAATAGTGATGCCACAGGTACCAAACCACACAGCATTCCATGGAATCTACAAGAATCCAGATGAGCTGTGAAAGCTGTAAGGTCCTGCAACTTCTATGTAACTTAAGTTGTTGATAAGCTGTTGCAAGGTCCCTGGTGATAAAGAATTTTGCATCAGCTACCATGGATAATATTTCAGTGAAATTAGCAAGGGGGCTTGCCAACAACAACCTCTTCATCCAATTCTCTCAGGTCAACACACAACCTGATCTCACCACTAGCCTTGAGAGCCACTACCACAGGCACCAGACACTGTGTAGCCTCACCAGGATCTATGATGCCATTATCACTCAATATTTCCAGCTCAACACTAACTGCACCTTGTACATTCAATGGAGAGCCCCAGACCTTACACACAGCTAGATCAGCATTTATTTCTAACTTGATTTCATGAACAAGGCAACCAAGCTTCTCACTCAAAATGTCTGGATAACAAGCTTGGAAATGTTCACATGCACGTACTACCTGATGCAGACAAACCTGGGGTTTAGTACTGTGATCCATACACTAAATCCTTGTGATGTGGCCACGCTAAAATAATGCCCCCGATAACTGTCACATAGTATATGCCCACTGCAAATTGCCCTCTGTACTTGATAAGGGCATGAAAATAATCTACCATTATAATAGGTTATCCTCCATAACCTCTTAATCTGACATCCATTTTGTGTAAAACTACTAAACTTTCAAAATGTTCAAAATAAACTTGTATAGATACATTTCCATTTGGAATATGACTCAAAGAACATGTTAGCATCATTTCCATTTACTTTAACAATATTAGACTTCTTTCACATCTCTCATATGTTTGCTACTGGTCCCACAACATTTGGACAGTGTCCCTTTTCCCTGCACCTTTTGCAAAAAACGTTTAAAGATGGGCAGTCCTTGCTTAATGCGAAATGTCCAAATATACCACATCTAATGCAAGAACCTTTATACTGACCTGGTATTTTACTTCTGCTTTTAACTTCCATTGCACTCACATCTCTACTTCCTCCACTGTTCTCTTTCTTTAACTCAGCTACACTGGAAAGTATGTGTTCAACATGCTTAGAAATGGCTACATCATACAAAGAAGAATCATATTTAAGCCACAATTTCTCTCTTATATTATTTGACTTGCAACATAAAAATAATTGGTCTCTGGTACTTTCTTCAATGAATTCTCCAAATTTATAAGAAGATGCAAGTTTCCTGAGTGAAGTAATGTGATCCTCCATAGATTCATCGGGTTGCTGTATGTGTTGCTGTATGTGTTTGCCAAAATGATTATTTTCTAGTGTGGTACGAATTTTGGTTAGATAGTGTGCATATAGGTTCCAAAGAACGCTCTAATTTAAAGCATTTGACTCATCATGAATCAAGTCCAGAACATTATTCAACACCTCCTTTCAGCTTAAATAAGCCCCCCAAACTCATGCATAATTTGGAAAACCTTTTTCCACATTGCCCATTTGAATGCGGGTTCACCTGGATGCTGAAAAAAAAATAGAGATGGACTAATATTCTGCATTATACTTTCCAGATCACCGTGCTCTGTTGCAAAAAAATAAACAAAAACAAGAGGGAAAGGATCAGAACACAAAAGTTGAAGGAGTCAAAGAACCCAGAATATTTCCAAATAATTTAAAATTAGGAATATTATTTTAGTTGACCAGAGCACAGAAGAAATAGTTGCAGGCTGATGTTCCACTTACATAGATATAATGCAGACAAGGTGACCTACCTCAATAAACAACTGTACTTACTCTCGTGGATAAAATATATTTGCATGGCGAAATGAATTAATATTATTCTCTACCAACTGTGAGGAAGAAAATAGAGCATAGCAGATGCTATGCACAATGATATGTGATTTGAACGTTGGTGGTCATATCCTGTTGGGTACACTGACAAAATATCGACACCCAAAATATCCCCATACAAAAATATCGTGACCAAAATATCGATGTCAAAAATATCTACATCCTATACTTATAATTGGTAAGTACAAAAATATCGATGTCATAAATATAGTTCTACAAAATATCGTTTTTATATATATATAAAATAAATTACTAAATATTAAATATATTAAAGAATAAAATTAATTTTAAAACATATATTAGATTTAATATACATTTGAACAAATATAACAAATAAACTTAATTAAAAAAAATTAAACACACATATATAATAATTAATATATATATATCTTTACTTTAAAACAATAATTAAACTAATAATTTTAATGTATTTTATAATTTTAAAATTATACAAAAATGAAACAAATAAATATATTTATACATATACCAATAACATCAAATCTATTTAAAAAACATTCTATTATCAATTAAAACATTAAACTGTTTAAAAATCTTTAAACTTAAATTTCCCACTCCAGTGAGTGCAACAGGTAGGAAAGTGTTGGATACCGGAGGGGTAAAAATTACTATTCCCACTCCAATGAGTGCAACAGTAGGAAAAGTGTTGGATAGCGGAGGGGTAAAAATTAATATTCCCACTCCAGTGAGTGCAACAGTAGGGAAAGTGTTGGATAGCAGAGGGATACAATATACTATTCCCACTCCAGTGAGTGCAACAGTAGGGAAAGTGTTGCATAGCATAGGGTTAAAAATTACTATTCCCACTCCAATGAGTGCAACAGTAGGGAAAGTGTTGGATAGCGGAGGGATAACATTTACTATTCCCACTCCAGTGAGTGCAACAGTAGGGAAAGTGTTGGATAGCGGAGGGGTAAAAATTGCGATTCCCATTCCAATGAGTGCAACAGTAGGGAAAGTGTTGGATAGCGGAGGGGTAAACATTACTATTCCTACTCCAGTCAGTGCAACAGTAGGGAAAGTGTTGGTTAGCAGAGGGTTAAAAATTACTAGTTCCTCTCCAATGAGTGCAACAGTAGGGAAAGTGTTGGATAACGGAGAGGTAAAAATTATTATTCCCACTCCAGTGAGTGCAACAGTTGGGAAAGTGTTGGATAGCGGAGGGATATCATTTACTTTGCCCACTCCAGTGAGTGCAACAGTAGGGAAAGTGTTGGATAGCGTAGGGGTAACAATTACTATTCCCACTCCAGTGAGTGCAACAGTAGGGAAAGTGTTGGATAGGGAGGGGTAAAAATTACTATTCCCACTCCAGTGAGTGCAACAGTAGGGAAAGTGTTGGATAGAGGAGGGATTAAATGTAATATTCTCACTCCAGTGAGTGTAACAGAAGGGAAAGTGTTGGATAGTGGAGGGATACAATTTACTATTCCCACTCCAGTCAGTGCATCAATAGGAAAGTGTTGGACAGCAGAGGACAAAATTTACTATTCCCACTCCAGTCACTGCATCAATAGGGAAAATGTTGGATTGCGGAGGACTAAAATTTACTATTCTCACTCCAGTCAGTTCAAAATTAAAAACAAACAAAATATCATTAACAAAATAAAAAAATGTTTTTTTAAAGTAAATAAAAAATAATATAATGTTAAATATATATCACAAATAACAAATAGTATATTAAATAAAATAAAAATTATTTTCAAACAAATAACTATTTTTATTTAGAAATTATTTATTAACAAAAACATTAATTATTACATGCATTTGGTCTATTTACTTCCTACCCTATAACACCACACAACTCACAACCCACATCGAAAATAAAAAATGTATTTGCATAATTAACATAATTAATTATCAATTAAACAAATAATATTAATTAAAAAAACAAATTAAAACACATAAAATGTAACTTCCCACCCTTTACACCTATAATCCCCGCAACCCACACCTAAAATTAAACTGTAAAAAATGAATTACACAATTAAAAAACGTTTTCAATAAAATAACTAAGAGTATTTAACAACTAATTATAAAGTAAGTAAAATTAATTTACTCCCCACCCTTCACCCCTATAATCCCAAAACCCACACACAAAAAAAATTAAACAATTACACTAATTAATTATCAATTAATTAATCAATATTAATTATCAACTAACTAATTAATTACAAATATATTACTTCTCACTCTTTACCCCTAAAAACCCCTAAAAACCCCACAACCCGCACCTTACTTAATTATGCAATTACCATAATTAATTGTCAATTGATTCATTAATATTAATTAACAACTAACTATTAATTAATTAAAAATAAATTACTTTCCAACCTTTATCCCTATAAACTCCACAACCCGCACCTAAAATTAATTACACAATTACCATAATTAATTGTCAATTAATTAATTAATATTAATTAACAACTAATTATTAATTAATTAAAAATAAATTAATTCCGACCCTCTACCCCTATAAACCCCACAACACACACCAAAAATTAATTACACAATTGCCATAATTAATTGCCAATTAATTAATATTAGTTAACAACTAATTATTAATTAATTAAAAATAAATTACTTACCACCCTTTACCCCTATAAACCCCACAACCCGCACCTAAAATGTACCCAAAAAAATTAAAAACACAATTAACATTATAAAATCTCAATTATAAAAATATTAATAAATAAATATATTCATTAATTTATTATAACTAAATTACTTCCCACCCTATTCCCCTATAAACCCTCAACCCGCTACGGAACTAAAAAACACAAAATTTAATGAAAATAAAATTAATAACTACTAAAAATGTAACACATATATTAAAAAACATAAACAATACTTATACAAAAAATACATTGCATACATTTAAAATATATACTAAAATACATAACACTAATTAAAAAATCGATATTTTAAACAACTAAGGGGCTCATTACGATGGCGGTCGGACTTTCGCCCGACCGCCATCATTGCGGGGATCGTGACCAGCCGCCATGCATGCGGCGGTCCCGCACTCCAAATTAGGATGCAACCGCCACCATGGCGGTCTTATCTTGCAATTTAACATTGCGGTGGGCGCTGCTGACTGCAGCACCCGCCGCAATGTTAAAAATGCATGTAGTGCCTTTCCTTGCACTACGTGGCAGGCACCACGTGGTGCCTGCCACTCAGTGCAGGGAAATGCAGGGGGGAACCATGGGTACCCCCCAGTGCAAAGCCACCTCCCCCCAACACAAGGGGGGACCACAACGGGCCCCCAAAACCAATCCCCGCCAGCCTTTCAATGGCGGTTTACCCTCCACGGAAAGGCTGGCTGCGGCCAGCATCCTAATCTGGCGACGGTGCCTGCTAGGCACCGCCACCATTTTACTGATGCTGACCGCTCCGCCAGGCAATCGTAATGATTGCCAGTGGCAGATCCGTGGTGGGGGAAAATTGCTTTCCGATGGCGGAAGGCCCGCCACTGCACTGCTGGCAGTGGCAGGCCTTCCGCCATCGTAATGATCCCCTATATTTTTGCAAGCGATAATAATGACTTCTATATTTTTAAACTCGCTATTTCTTACCTTAAAGTCGATATTCTTGACCGCGATATTCTTGCTGTCGATATTTCTGTGTCACGATATTTAAAACTCGATATTAGTGTAAGTCGACATTTCAAACTCGATATTTTGACTGAATACCAACCTGTTGGTGTTTAGAAACATGGGTTCACAAATGACTGGGTGTGTTCTCCTCCACTGCATACTTTCCACTACACTGACGTTTATCCTTGTTGCTGGAATGCAGATTCTTGATTGTATTTCACTGATGTGACCACCTCATGTTCAGCTTGACCCTCTACTGGAACAGAAATTGCTGGGTGCGTTTCAGTCCGCTGCTGGCAGTGCATTTCCCCCCCAGCGCTGAGAAAACATTGAATGGTGATGACATGGAAAGAAACTATTGAATCAATGGTAAGCAAGAGAGATGGCAAAAGGAACACATCTCACAGTGTCCACTGTGGAAGTCAAAAGCAGTGCAGTTGAAGGCCTTCCCATTGCATTAAATCAAGGCCTTCCCATTTCATTAAATCAATATAGACTCGGGAAGGCCATGTTGAGGTCTGGCCACTAGCATCATGGCATCACTGGTGTGAAATTATCACCACTGTACATTGGAGGGTAAGAATAAGGCCTGTATATTAAGACATATCCACCAACCACTGGTAACTGTCTCTGCTTGAATTCCCAAAAGAGATCATTCTCAGTATTCCAGCAGCAGAATACAAGGTGAAGCAATGATGTTAGGTTTAGATTCACTAATTTTTTGAGAATCAATCAATCAGGGAATTGTGAAGAGCGTTACTCACCCGAGAGGGTATCAAGGTGCCGGGGGGGGGTGTGCAGCTCAGGGTCAGTCGAAGAGCCAATGTCTTGAGGCTCTTCCTGAAGGTGTGCAGAGTGGGGGCGCATCTGATGTTGAAAGGGAGCTTGTTCCAGGGCTTTGCCGCGATGTAGGAAAAGGCTCTTCCACCCATTCTTGCTCTGTGGATGCTCGGGGTTTCGGCGAGGGCGAGGTCGGCGGATCGGAGGTTTCTCTTGGGTACGTGGAAGGAGATTGTTTCATAGAGATATTGGGGTCTGGTGCTGTGGAGACATTTGTAGGCGTGGGTGAGTATCTTGAAGGTTACTCTCTTCTCGACGGGGAGTCAATGGAGGTGTCGCAGGTGTTGGGTGATGTGTTCATGTTGAAGGATGCCGAGGACGAGTCTGGCTGCAGTGTTCTGTATGGTCTGGCGCTTGCGGAGCAGGGATTTGTTGATTCCGGCGTAGAGGGCGGTTCCATAGTCCAGTCTGCTGGTTATGAGTGCGTGGGTGACGGTCTTTGAAGGTCTTGTGAAGGATGCAGAGGGTGTTAAATCAGGTGGAGGTGACGGCGTTGATCTGTCGGTTCATAGTGAGGGATGAGTCGAGTATGATGCTGAGGTTCCAGGCGTGGTCTGTGGGGGTGGTAGGCTGCCGAGGGCAGTGGCCCACCAGGTGTTGTCCCATGCAGAGGGGGAGGGTGCGAGGACGAGGACGTCTGTTTTCTCTGAGTTGAGCTTCATGAGCTGCTGCTCATCCAGGATGTGACGTCCTTCATTCCTTCCTGGAAGCTGAGTCTGGTGGTGTGGGGGTCCTTGGTGAGGGAGAGGATGAGCTGGGTGTCATCGGCGTAGGACACTATGCTGAGTCCATGCTGTCTGACGATGGTGGCGAGGGGGGCCATGTAGATGTTGAAGAGCGTGGGGCTGAGCGACGATCCCTGGGGCACTCTGCAGTTGATCTCTGTGGGTTCGGAGAGGAAGAGCGTGAGTCTGAATCAGGTCCTCAATCTTCTGAGAGGAAAACATAAAAGACTGAAGTCATATCCTCAATTTGAAAATTTTGAATTTACTATTTTTTATTTTTTTGAGATTTTCCAGCATGCATGATGCATAATGGATATTAAAATGAGCTACATTTCTTTAATCATAGAGATAACAAAGAGGCAGTTAAACATGAATGTAATGTATAGCATTTGTAAATATTGCACTGACATAAGCACAATACAAGAATCAGGGAAGGAAGGAATCAGTAAATCTGATGTAATCAGGAGATGTAGAATAAATGGACTCAAGAAGCTAATACATTTATAAGAATTATGCTTCCTATACAATGGAGGGAGGAGTCCCTGCATTAGTCTTGGAGTTGTTCTCTAAACATTATAAACAAAGAGCAGAGGCATTTTTCATTAAAAGAGTTGTCTCATTTCTCCGGTCCCCATTATCTTAAGGCACAAAAAGTTACAAAGTAGGTCTGTACCCAGAGGAAGGAAGCAATTGATGACGCAGATGCCCCTGGTAACATGTTTTCCCAAAAAAGATCAAAGAACTTCACAAATAACTAATTGTCCTGGCACCTATGGTAGCTATTGCTGTAATGACTGGAGATTCACTGTTGGACCCAAACTAATTGAAGAACTTTGCAAAATCATACAGTGGGGTCTTTAAATAACCATTTAATTTGATCCCCAGGAAGATACACTCATCTGTGGACCTACTGTAACATTCATCCTAAATATACACCAAGACCAAGATGATGCATTGAGTCAAGTACCTTTGATATTTCTGCTGGAGGGATTAACAGGGTTATCACAGTTTTCCCTCCTCAGGACTAAATGGTCATCCCGGTACTGGCAAATTCAGTCAATGTGACCTGACAGTTATGAGAAGATTAATTGTGACATAGCCAAATAATCCAATAATCCAATGCTAAAATCATGCATTCTGTTGACTCGCTGTACCCTACATGTATGGGTCCTACTTTTAAGGATGGATCAGTGAAATCTTCATGAGAGGCATAGATGCAGTGCAATTGGGTTGAGAGGAACACATATGGTCATCATTATATGGAGGCTGACTCAATCGGAGTAAGCCATATGCTTACAGTTAGACCTACTAATACTTAAGGAAAACCAATTGCTGTGAACCAATAGGCAATTGTGCCATTACTGAGATTTACCCTAACTCCCCATTTAATGTGAACAGAGACAGCTTACTATGCCTCCTACCTCAGTTACTGACATTGAAAAGCTGTTTTCCAGCATCTTTGATGATCCCGTACATGACTGTGCCTAAATAGCTCAGAATTCATGAATGTGAGGGGAGTATAATAATAGGAGTAAAGCTTTCCAGCCCCCCTAGTCAGCAGCCTAAGCTTTCTGATTGGCTCCCTAGTTCCCAAACAACCCTGAGCCCTCCTCTCATAACTGCCCAGGCCCCTTAAGGGTTTGTTGAATGAACCCCCAAACATTCACCTCCATTTTGTGAACTGCAGTTTTCCCTGTGCCCAAGATTACAGAGAACCAAGGTGGTAAGAAGGCAGACTAGTGCTGTTTCTTTCCTGGGATTTAAAAAGCGATTTCCCTCTACCCATGATTGCATCATTTTCACCTGTTTGCTTGTGGTTGTTACAGTTTAAAAATTGAAGTTTTTAACCTGCCGGTGATTGCATCATTTTCCACCTGTTTTGTTTAGAAATTTGTGGTTTTTACTTGCCCGTGACTGTTTCATTTTACCTGTTGAATTGTGTGATTTGCAGTCCAAAATCTGTTGAGTTTTTTCCACACTGCCCGTGACTACCTGTTTTTCCCTCCTAATACTCCCTCGCTCTGTGCTCAGAGCTGTGTGTTAAGCAATCCACCCCAGCTCCCATTTTGTGTTAGCAATTGAGTGAAACCAGACCCCCCGTTCCCCCTTAGCAACAGATATGTTATACATCCGAGAGTAAACAGAGGGTGCTCTAAGACAGCAGTAATCTGCTGTTAGCTGTTTAAGCTGTGTTTTTTAGGGATTGTTCACTGGTATTTTGGCTAGGATAGTGAGTAAAGTTTTTGTACAAACAGTATTGTTAGAGGGCAAAGTTTGTTAGGCCCTTACCTGCAGAACTCCAAAGTGTGGATTGAGCCTCTCTGTCTCTTCGGAGATTCTTAATTGAGGAGCAGCTTCCAACTCCCTGGTCAGCAAACATTGCTTGTGGTCGCAGGGACCTTATATAGGCTGCTATTGGAGGCTACATGTGTGCATTGATTGGTGATTGCATCTGGTGTTTCTATTGAATTAGGATTGGTGTTCTCATTGGATGGGTATTTGAGGGTACTGATTGGTTCCTTGGTCAGTGAATCTATTGATGTAGGGCTAGTGATCTGATTGGTGCATAGGTTTAGGGTTTTGGAATGGTTCCTGGGCTGGACATTCTATTGGACGCAGGGCTTAGAGTTTCCTGCCTGATTGGCTGCTGGGACTAGGGTTGTAACTAGGGCTGGGGTTAGACTTTCTATTGGACGTAGGGTTTAGGGTTTTGCGCCTGATTGAATGCTGGGACTAGGGCTGTGCGTAGTAACAATGGGGCGACCCTGTGTCCCATAGAACCTGGGTATCTATACAAAAAGCTACAGTTGGTTCTGTCGGGTAAGAACAATTGCTTAAAACAGCATGAATTTAATCATAAACCATACATTTGAATAAGTACCAACATTACTCAAGAAAAATATACAACCTGGAACATGAAAGACAAACAACTTTAAATAGAGTCATAAGTATTTACTTCTGTGCTGAGAGAGTATTTTTTATGTACTTTTTAAGGAGGCTGTCAGCAATTCAATAAAATAGAGTGACAATAAATAAAGTGACAAAGTGCTTAGTGACATTGGTGAAATAAGTGTCATTTATACATGAGTGAGACAAAGACATATATTGTATTTACAGATTGTACAAAGGACGGGGGGAAGACATTTTTATTCAGTCTGCCAGTGTCAAGAGAAATCAAGTGTCTCTGGTAGACTGCACGGTTTCTTGGTACTATGAAACCAGAAACCTGATGAAACTGGACCAAAAGGAACTTCGACGTTTTGACCCTGACGTATGCATGATTTAGAAAAGCGTCATGGCGGGTCTTCTTCAGGACAAGGAAACAAGGAAAAGGACAGCCTAAAATTAAATGAATTCGTATAAGGCAAGTTCCAGCTAAAAAAATCCTGAAAGGTTAAGTGGTGGTATCAGGGACCTGGGAAGTACGATGAAATGCATGTGAATCACGACCGACTCGTACGGAACTCAAGGCGAACGACCGACCCGGACGGAAACAAGCTATCCTGCCGGAAAACCACGCGAATCGAACCGACCGACACGCACCAGGAAGAAAGCCGAACGAAACGTACCCGCGAACTCCGACCCGCGCAGTACGATGCAATGGGTGCAAAAGCAGACCGATTCGCACGGAGCCCAAGCCGTACGACCGACACGCATACAAAACCCAGCCGAACAAACACAATACACCGCGACCGACGCGTACGCCGCATATGAAACAGAGCTGAAACACAGCGGGAACGACTCGGAGAGGCGCGCACGAGATAACTGCAACGTCCTACTCGGTCAGAAGAACGACTCCAACATGCACAATAATCACAAATGAAAAAATACAAAAAAGAGGGCCAAACAAGCAATGACAAAGCCAATAAATACAGGGGGTGAAAAAAATTGAACAAGGACACACCCCCAACTCCACCTACATAAAGGCCACAAATCCCTACCATGATCCTTTGCAAATTCCACTGACCTGCCAGCAGAGAACACCATCACACAGCAAACACAGACACACACACAGCTCATCCAACACAAAAGCCACACACCATTAGCACCTCAACAAATAGCACCCTCACACACACACAGCAAAACCTACACTCACACACCCTCACTTGCACACACACACACATCAATCACCACCACCACCCATCACCATGCCCCTAAAGAAGAATCCAAAGTTCCTAGATAGTGAATTGGAAGTCATGGTAGACGAGATCCTGAGGGTAGAGCCACAGTTGTTTGGCACATTGGTCCAACAGACCCCCATTGCGCAGAAAACCAAGATGTGGGATAGGATCATCGACAGGGTTAACGCACAATCACCATGTTTGTGCACAAAGGAAGAACATCCAGAACAGGTGATATGATGTGCGCAGGAGGGTCAGGGACCTCCTGAAGAAGGATTACCTCCTGAGCCAGCACACCGGCAGTGGCCCTCCTGCCAAACCAGTATACCTCAGGCCCTGGGAGGAGAAGGTGCGGGCCATCCTACCACCAGTGAGCGTATATGGACTAACAAACATCCCAGAGCCTGGTGAGTACACAACTAATATACACAATATTGTGTGCCAATACACACACATCACTGTCAAGGGGACAGTCAAACCATGCACCCCTAGCAAATCAACAGCAAACAAAAGATAATCATCCCAAAAAGTGTATGTCAGACAGATAAACACAATACATGCCATCTCATAGTGATATGTAACTGTGTCATGACATGTACAAATCCAATACCAAATTGAGCTAGGCAGTGGCACAAATCTAACCAACAAACACTGTCAGATATTTAGCCACCACTAGAACACCACCTCACAGGGAAGCTCACAGAAAGGAAGGAATCCTGTGTATGCTGGTGAAGTCAGTGTAGCCAAGAGCATGATGGGACTCGTAGTAACAGATAATGGGCAGCCTCACATTTGGACCATCAACACCACTCTGAACCATGCTCACAACACAGGGAGTGGAAAAGGACTGACAAGATGGCTGACACTGGGTACTGCTGTGGGGAGCACAAGGCCCTGCTGGGAACTGTGCACCAACAAACAGCACAACACCACTGCCTGACATCCTGAAAGCCAACTTGCACTCCCTGCAATGCAAGCACGTTGCATGGTGGGATATCTGGCTGGGTGGGAAGGAGGACTCACAGCACTGACCATAGTTACAAGCAGCTCACCTCACACACCCCCTCAACACAAACTCCACATAACCCACCTGGGAGAATGCTATGCCTCACATACCAAATGAAGATCCCACAAAGAACCACCACCCTGGGTAATGCCGTGTGAAGCACAGGGACACTCTTGGGACTTGTAGCCAAACAAACGCAAGGACAACACTGTCAGCCTTCCTGTCAGCACAGGCACACTACCCCACAGGGAAGCAGAGTCCAAAGGAAGGAAGTACGGGCATGCTGGGAAGGGGGTGTAGGCAATAGCATGATGGGAGTTGTAGTCACAGATACTGCTCACCCTCACAATTGGCCCATCAACACCACTCTGAACCATGCTCACATCACAGGGAGTGGATAAGGACTGACAAGATGGCTGACACTGGGTACTGCTGTGGGGAGCACAAGGCCCTGCTGGGAACTGTGCACCAACAAACAGCACAACACCACTGCCTGACATCCTGAAAGCCAACTTGCACTCCCTGCAATGCAAGCACGTTGCATGGTGGGATATCTGGCTGGGTGGGAAGGAGGACTCACAGCACTGACCATAGTTACAAGCAGCTCACCTCACACACCCCCTCAACACAAACTCCACATAACCCACCTGGGAGAATGCTATGCCTCACATACCAAATGAAGATCCCACAAAGAACCACCACCCTGGGTAATGCCGTGTGAAGCACAGGGACACTCTTGGGACTTGTAGCCAAACAAACGCAAGGACAACACTGTCAGCCTTCCTGTCAGCACAGGCACACTACCCCACAGGGAAGCAGAGTCCAAAGGAAGGAAGTACGGGCATGCTGGGAAGGGGGTGTAGGCAATAGCATGATGGGAGTTGTAGTCACAGATACTGCTCACCCTCACAATTGGCCCATCAACACCACTCTGAACCATGCTCACATCACAGGGAGTGGATAAGGACTGACAAGATGGCTGACACTGGGTACTGCTGTGGGGAGCACAAGGCCCTGCTGGGAACTGTGCACCAACAAACAGCACAACACCACTGCCTGACATCCTGAAAGCCAACTTGCACTCCCTGCAATGCAAGCACGTTGCATGGTGGGATATCTGGCTGGGTGGGAAGGAGGACTCACAGCACTGACCATAGTTACAAGCAGCTCACCTCACACACCCCCTCAACACAAACTCCACATAACCCACCTGGGAGAATGCAATGCCTCACATACCAAATGAAGATCCCACAAAGAACCACCACCCTGGGTAATGCCGTGTGAAGCACAGGGACACTCTTGGGACTTGTAGCCAAACAAACGCAAGGACAACACTGTCAGCCTTCCTGTCAGCACAGGCACACTACCCCACAGGGAAGCAGAGTCCAAAGGAAGGAAGTACGGGCATGCTGGGAAGGGGGGTGTAGGCAATAGCATGATGGGAGTTGTAGTCACAGATACTGCTCACCCTCACAATTGGCCCATCAACACCACTCTGAACCATGCTCACATCACAGGGAGTGGATAAGGACTGACAAGATGGCTGACACTGGGTACTGCTGTGGGGAGCACAAGGCCCTGCTGGGAACTGTGCACCAACAAACAGCACAACACCACTGCCTGACATCCTGAAAGCCAACTTGCACTCCCTGCAATGCAAGCACGTTGCATGGTGGGATATCTGGCTGGGTGGGAAGGAGGACTCACAGCACTGACCATAGTTACAAGCAGCTCACCTCACACACCCCCTCAACACAAACTCCACATAACCCACCTGGGAGAATGCAATGCCTCACATACCAAATGAAGATCCCACAAAGAACCACCACCCTGGGTAATGCCGTGTGAAGCACAGGGACACTCTTGGGACTTGTAGCCAAACAAACGCAAGGACAACACTGTCAGCCTTCCTGTCAGCACAGGCACACTACCCCACAGGGAAGCAGAGTCCAAAGGAAGGAAGTACGGGCATGCTGGGAAGGGGGTGTAGGCAATAGCATGATGGGAGTTGTAGTCACAGATACTGCTCACCCTCACAATTGGCCCATCAACACCACTCTGAACCATGCTCACATCACAGGGAGTGGATAAGGACTGACAAGATGGCTGACACTGGGTACTGCTGTGGGGTGCACAAGGCCCTGCTGGGAACTGTGCAACAACCAACAGCAAGACACCACTGAATGACATCCTGAGAGTCAACCTGAACCCACTGCAAGGGTGGCATGCTTCATGGTGGGATAACTGGGCTAGGTGGAGAAGGATGGCCGGATGTCCACCAAATACAACAAATGCTGGCCATGCACACACCTCAACATTCACATTGAAATGCCCCAGGTATGCATGACAATGTGCTACACCAATATCAACCTCTTACTGTGACAACTTAGGACAATGCAATGTACATGCCCGCATCCAGAGGTACAGTCACAACTGTCAGGTGTGTGAACCATTGATGCCTGTAGAAACATAACATACAATGTGTGTCTCTTCCAAATACAGGTGATGATGATGGGGACACAGCAGCAGGCGAGGAGGAGTCCCTGTCCCAGGCTCCGGGGGACACAGAGCTCACTGGTGTGGAACAGCCTCTGCCCTCCTCGGATGGCGAAGACCTACCTGGCACCTCCGGTGTGAGTCATCATGCAGCACCAGCTGGACCAACACCTGCACCCCCTGCACCCACCCCTCCAACAACTGCCAACACACAGACCACCCCCGCCGACACGGACAGACCAAGGACCACCGATGGCAACAGCACAGAGCCCCAGGCCCAGCGTGGAGCAATGGACGACAACACCACTAACAACCCCCAAGGGGGCCTTGGGTCACCTGTGCGTGCCACCGCAGGTCCTGCACGTGTCGCCAGGGGTGGTGGGAGGGGTGGTAGACATAGGTCGCTGCTTGCAGAGGGGTCTGGACTGCATGATGACCCACAACTGGCACGCATCGCTGATGCGTACCAGGATAGCACCGGAGAGGTCAGACAGGTCGTGGGGATCCTCAAGGACATACAACAGCAGCAGGCTGCCCATCATGCCCGCTTGGACTCCCACATGTCCCGTGTGGAGACACACATGTCTCGCATGGAGTCCAAGTGGGACACATTGCAAGAACTCACAGCGGTGCATAGGGACATATTGACATGCCTCCGCCAGATTAGCACCAACATGGCCACACCTCCCTGTGTGCCCACAACATCTGGTGCTGCAACAACTGACACCGCCACAGGGAGGGAGGAGGACTCTGGCGGAGACTCCCCTGCACCGCCGCAGCCTGCACGTGAGGGTCCCCCCCAAAGAAGAGGGGTCGTCCGAGGAAGGAAAACTGAGAGGTTGATGGCCACGTACATCCCCCAGGAAGCCAACACCTGTTCCGGAAATTCTCCTTTGTGTGCAAACGTTTCACCCTGTCGAATGCAACACTACTCTCCCACATGACATGGGGAGTTCAAGTTGGACTAATGTATCATATGACTGTGGACTTCACTCAGGACATTTCTGCTACCAAGACTTCCAACTCATCTGGGAACTTTGGATCACAATCCCAATGTACAGCACCCACCATCCTGTGCACTATCACACACACATTTCTGTAAATAAAATCACTAGTACACCATACTTGCCTCTGTTGTTATTCAAATGTGGATACTGTTATGGTGATGATGACCTGCTAAATTACACTGTGTATGCTAACTGCTACAGCAAGTACAACACCGTCGTGTGAGTCATGGTGACGTGACACATATGAGGGAGACACACCACTAGGGCTACACAACACAGAGACACCAGGGCCATCGGACTCATCGCCCACAGTGATGTTGCCAGGAAATACAGTGGAATGCACAGACACCACACCTATTCAGAGTCTGTGTCAACTAGCCCACAGGTGCAGTAAGCAAATGTCAGTCAGATGTGTGACCACAGACAACGCACATCCCAAAGTGAAGCACAGGTTCATTACACATTTGCAACATGTTGTTTCCACTACAAATGCAAGGTTTACCCACGTGGCAGTGGCCACACAGTCAACAAGTGCAGAAGATATGAAGTCCAGGGGTGTGTGGCACATCACTTGTAGGCAAACTACTGCTGCCACCCTGAAAGCTGAATCATGGTGTCGGGGGATCCAAGTTGACCAAAGTACTCAGTAAGCACCCTGTGAAGGATAGACATGACACACAGTTAAAACCACTGAAGAACAGGACAGAACTGCAATACTCATGCCCAATACATGTCACAAGACAACTACACAAAACCAAGTTAGCATGTCAAAACTGTTGGGGAGTACAGACTACCTGTAAGGACACATTGCTGCACGCATCCAGTCAAGTAGCACATGGCCACACTCAAACAGCACCAGAGCACCACCCACACATATCATGCAAACTCACATCATTCACATTACATCTCCCTGGATACTCACATTCAGCTGAAGAAGTTGGTGATGAGCTGTGTGCGGACATCACCATCATCATCATCATCATCACTGGCATCGTGGTCCAGGCCAGGATCCTCCACAGGTGGCGGACGTTGGTCATCGTCATCCAGGATGAGAGGCAACTCCTTCCGCACTGCCAGGTTGTGTAGCATGCAGCAGACGATGACAATCTTGCACACCTTTGCTGGGGCATATGGGAGGGCCCCTCCTGTCTTGTCCAGGCAGCGGAAGCGGCTCTTCAGGAGACCAAAGGTCCGCTCAATCACTCTCCTGGTCCGACCATGTGCCTCATTGTAGCGCATCTGGGCTGGTGTCACAGGGTTCCTGAGGGGTGTCAGCAACCACGGCATGTTGGGGTATCCGGAGTCACCTACGGACAGACAAGTGCACATTAGCTGAGTTGGAAAAGTGGGTGGAATACTACAGATCAGAACACACACAATGGTACAAAGTCAGTACACACCGACAAGCCAGGCACGCTGGTTCTGCATCTGTGCCATCATCCTCGGGATGCGACTACTCCTCATCACGTAGGCATCGTGTGCTGAACCAGGGAAACGGGCACACACATGTGTGATGCTCATATCTGCAAGACATACCACCAGAGCATTGATCGAATGGTAATGTTTACGGTTCCGGTATGCCTGCTCATGTGCCTGTGGTGGTATCAAAGCCACATGTGTCCCATCAATGGAGCCAATGACATGTGGCATCCTCCCCAGGGCATAGAAGTCACTCTTGACGTCAGTGAGTTGTTGACGTGTAGGGAAATAGATGTACTGGTTCAGGCATCTCAACATTGCCTCCAAAACATCGCGTAGCACACGGCTGAACATAGTCTGTGACATCCCACCGGCAGTCGCCACAGTGTGTTGAAAGGTACCGGTGGCAAAGAAGTGTAGGGCTGCCATTACCTTCACCTTGGGTGTCAGCGCCGTAGGGTACGTCCGGCCAGGTTGCAAATGTGGTGCCAAGCGCACTGCCAAATCATCAATCAGCTGCCTGGTGAAGCGGTACCGTCGGATGCTGTCACGTTCCACCATCGTTGCCAGGTCAGGGAATGGTCTATGGACAGCTGGAGCCCTGCAGTGCATAGGTTGAAGAAAGAAAGATTGTCAGTCACCCCACATATGTGCCATTCACCATACTCAATTTCACATGATACATCATTACGAGACACAAGTACTTGATGTGTGTGCCGTTCTGTTCGGACATAACTCACACCTACATGCCCATCATCTAACTTCTCAGTACAACATGTGTGCACAACAGGTACCAGGTTGTGCTATGGGAAACCATTAGGCTGTGTCACAGTACCCATTTCCTGCTGTCACGTTCCACACACACACCACAGTGACATGTCTGGACAGATGCGCCACAGGCATCACAGCTCATTGACAGGTAGATTCCCAGTGACCCTGTCTTGCCACATGGACACTGGCATGACATGGCGTATCATGTACACGTCAGAAAAACAAACATGACTCCCACAGGTAGTGGCCCCGGTCGCCTCCGCAGGACAGACATGGACGCCAGTGACGCACAACATCAAAGTCCATGCACAAACAACGTTGATGTGGAGACTGTCTCCCATCTTGCACATGGAATCAGAGACATCGGAAACACAACATGCACACAGACTGTGGAGGGACATCACTATTGTGGCTATGGGTCATCCTGTGACGTACATGCCTTCCCCCATGGGACCCTGGGGGTATGTGACATGTCACACACATACACAACCTGGAAATGTGACCATGCCACATGCTCCAAAATGAACTGTTGCACATCACAGTGGTCATGTGCACAACACACAAAGGACCCTGTCCCCATTAACACATGCACAGCCTGGGTGTGGCTGCCCACAAGTGCCACCACAGAAACCACATGTTAACCCCCATACACAGAAAAGGTAATGCAGCCTTACATGCCTTAGGAAACAGTGTGGACTGGGTGTGGTGTTGTAGGTGTGCCCCTGTGTCTCTGGCAGGTATATGTGGCTGGCATACGTTCACCAGTGACAAGCATGGTGACATATGCGACTGACCTGTACAGGTACGCGTTGTAAAGCAATGGACCGATCAGTGTGCCCGGCCGGCCCATTGCATCTGTTGTATCCCGAAATACGCGTTGTACAGCAATGGACCGATCGGTGTGCCCGGCCGGCCCATTGCATCTGTTGTGAGCGGGTACGCGTTGTATCCCGAAATACGCGTTGTACAGCAATGGAGCGATCGGTGTGCCCGGCCGGCCCAATGCATCTGTTGTATCCCGAAATACGCGTTGTACAGCAATGGACCGATCAGTGTGCCCGGCCGGCCCATTGCATCTGTTGTATCCCAAAATACGCGTTTTACAGCAATGGACCGATCGGTGTGCCCGGCCGGTCCATTGCATCTGTTGTGAGCGGGTACGCGTTGTATCCCGAAATACGCGTTGTACAGCAATGGACCGATCGGTGCGCACGCATTGGCTGGGGCCTGGCATGGCAACGGACGCGTTTTCGAAGCTCCAACGAGTCTGATGCAGTGAATTCAGTTGGCCAACCACAACAATGTTGCAAAATCATGGGTGTCATGAAGTTGAAGATTTGAAGGATGCTGTGGGCGTGTATTAGTGCTGCTATTCCATGGATTGGTCAGATTCAGAAGATGCAAACGACTTGGACCTATCACTTTGGACACATGGGACAGTATCTGCCTCTGCAGCACACATATAATGCTGGCTGTTCCCCTGAGAGCTCACTTGCCTGCACTACATGCTCCAGGACGACATCTGCCACCAACACTGCTGCTGTCTCTGCATCCTCTGGCTACTGCAATGGCACGTACTGTGGAGAGAGCCCCAGCCTTCAGCCTTGAGGAGAACCAGGCCCTGCTGGACAGCCTCCTTCCACAGTACAGCAAGCTGTATGGGACACCAGGGGAGCAGGTGAGTGTGCTGTCCACTGCCTTTCTAATTTTGCATGTTGTCTGACTAGCAGGACTTACAGTGTGCACACCACTGGCTAGCATGCTCACTGAGTAGTTCTGAGCCCCCAAAGTGTGTAGTTACATGCACTGAACAGTTACAGTGCAGTAACAGTGCATTCCAACAAGGTTTACTTTCCATGCAATGATACCATGTAGTAACTGTTGGCAAACTGTTCATAGCCATCGTTGCACTGCCTGTGTACATCATGTGCCCCAGTGATTGAGACATGTATATCCAACTGTGTGATGCACGGATATGTTGCATGTGTAGTAATGGCATTTTCACTTTCTCATCCTCACAGGTTGATGCCCACCAGAAACAGAAAATCTGGCTGACCATCGCCCGGGCAATAAGATCCGTGGGGGACTACAAGCGCCGGATCCGCAACTGCCAGAAGAGGTGGCAGGACCTTCGAGGCTGGACCCGGAGGATCGCAAGGGTCCAGCTGAAGCTGTCGCCTCCTCGCAGGAGGGGCGGACACCGGACCCTGACCCCCCACATGCTCAGGATCCTGGCGGTGGTCTTCCCTGACCTGGATGGGCAGCTGAAGGCCAGACAGCAGCAAGGAGGGGGTGAGTCCATGACAGCACTGTGCACTTTGTCTGACATGCTATGTGCCCTCCTCTGGCCTGGTTAAACTTCCACAGTACATCAGTCTTGTGGTCCAGGACCCATGTCCCTCTATTGTAACATGCCCACTCCTCATCTGATACGCATATGTGTGGCCCTTACAGTCAGGAAATTGTGTCACTTGGGGACTGTGTCATTGTATTTTGCTTTGCTCAAGGTGGGGGACAGCATTTGTTCCGGTGACTATGTTGTGGGATTCATGGGTGGGTCAATTGCTCACACAATGCCCAAGTCCTGACATGTAATCTGGGTGTAACTTTGATTTGTGGTCCACTTGCTGATCTGATTCACCACATGTCCCTGGGGTATTTGGCACACCCCCATGCTGTGGGTGGGAAGAATGTTTGGGCCTCAGGAGTATGTATATCAAGTGTGTCACACATGCTTAGACACCTGCCTACTGTCCAGGACTCATCCCTCTTACAGGTGGAGCTGGACAGTCATGCCTACTCCAGGGCATACAATACACTCTGTACTCCCACTCCCGTGGATCATCTGACATGTTGTGATCAGTGACATGTTCCCTCAGGGGTCTGCCTCTGAGTCATTATGCTGTGGCTTCGTTGTCAGGACTACTGGTATGTTTGTCGGTTATGGCTCAGCATGCCATCTGAGATGTGACCATGAGAGACGATACTTCTGTGACTTATAGGTGTCTGATCACTTGACTGTGCACACAGTTGTATGCAACTGTGACTTTCAGGCAGCTGTTTTTCATTCACAGCACACTGTGAGGTGCTCATGTTCAGAGAGTTGTGTTTCGTGTCCCCCATATGTCCAATTGGTATGACGTGGACAAATAGTAGTTCAGATGATGTTGTTTTTGGGGGATGGACATGTGCACTTGTCAGTTGCATTCCCCATGTCCTAGGATTGTGACACAGTGCAGACTGTTGTTGGCTGGCTGCCATGGCCATGTGACTGGAGACAGTGATGTATGACTTTGCACGCATGACTGTGTCATGGCATTAAACTTCCTAAGACTGATCCTGCAGGGGAGTGACATGTGCAACATGCACCCCATTGTGGCATTGACTATCCGGACATGGGTGGATCATGGTGTCTGGTGCTGGTATGCATCACATGCATTTCTATTTAGACTCTGGCCATCCCTTTCTCTGGACACCTGCACTGACTCAGTGGCAAGAGATGTGATGTGTGCATGTTCACATACTTCACCGTGTTCCCTGCAATGTCCAACAACTGTGTAGGTGGTGCATGTGTCCACACTGGGGTCTTACCATCAGACAGGCACCAGACAGATGGGTGCAAGGGCAGGAGGGGTGTGAGTCCCATGGTTGACCATCAGACTGACAATTGGCTTCCCCGAATCTGTGTGAGGACTTTAGGCAATGTTCAACTAAGGATGCCAGGGCTTGCTCTGTGATGTGCTCTACTTACTGTGGTGTGTGCGGTCAGTGCAGGTGACTGATGTTTGTCTGTTTCCCTAATTGTTTGCAGATACATCCACGGCCACAGGAGGGGACAGCTCCACGGACCAGGAGGAGCAGCGGAGCCAGACTGGGTCAGCATCCGACGAGTGGTCAGAGGGACCCAGTGGCACAGAGGGCGAGGGGAGCCACACCGAGGAGTCCTCAGCACCATCCACCTCAGCTGAGGACCACAGCAGCTCGGAGGATGACTCCCTTGTGGAGGCGGGTCTCAGCAGCCACCAAAGGCCAGCTAGTCTGTCTGGCCCCGCCACCACCACCACCGCCCTCCCATTGGCTCTCATTCCTGAGGTCCGTGGAGGCTCCCGTGCTCGAGAGCGTGTCTCCTTCGTGCCAGGCACCACACCCCCTGCCCCTGTGTCCCCTGCTGCCCTGAGTGAGGAGTCTGTGTACCTCCTTCGGCAGCTCCATGTAGGGCAGACTGCAATGCTGAGTGTCCTCCATGCACACACCACTCTGTTGACACAGCTGGTGTCGTTCATGGAGGGCATCTCGATGGGTATGTCTGCCCCACAGAGGAGCAATAAGTCCATGGACTCCTCCCTGATGGCAGCTGTGTCCCTCCTCCAACAGTCCCTCACCCCTCCCACCTCTGCCCCATCCACACTTCCTGGCACCCTACCTGTCCAAAGCACATGCACACCTGCACAATCACCCAAGCACACAGACACGAGCAGCACAGACACACCCAAGAGAAAGGCAAGACATGCACACAAGCATCCTCAGGGGACTGATACCATACACACAGGGGATGGGGAACAGACACACACACAGGCATCCACAGTCACTCCGCAGTCCTCCAAATCCTCTCCCTCCAAGACCCCTTCCCTTGCCTCACCTGCTACCCCACCTACACAGCAGATCTTCCTGTGTGACCTCGGCCTCTTCCCCTCCGATCTTGCTGATCCAGCATACCGGGGGAAGAGGAAGTCCACCCACACAGAGGGGAGTGCCCCTCGCCCCCGGACACCCTCCCCCAGGCGCAGGCAGACACAGGACCCCATTAGGAAGTCCCCCCAGACCAGGAAGAGCAAGACCCCACCACCACCACCACGCAGCTCCACCACCCAGTCTCTCTCCTCCATCCCCCAGGCCACCACTCCACAGGTTCCCCCGCCACACCCTGCTCCAGGTTCCCCCACACACCGATACCGCATCCCCAGACTGCTTAGGCCCTCCCCCCCTGCCACTTGCTCTTCCACCCTCAACCCAGACACTCTGCCTGTTAGTGCCACTGGTGTGGAGACCGGGTCCCCCCCCCTCTGTCCTGCCCACCTCATCTGCCCACCCTTCCACTCCCTTGGAGTCATGCACTGCAGTGGAGTCCACAACCACCCCGTCTGACTCGGGCACTGCAGTGGGGACCCAGTCCACTACATCAGACCAGCCCACTGCAGTGGTTGCAGCACCCACACCAACTGACTTGTGTACCACAGTGGTGCCGGCCCCCTGAGTCAGACACCTCCACTGCAGTTGCCGGTGACACTCCTGCACCCACCACCCCTTCACTGCCTCACTCTGCCATCCCCTGATCCTGTCCATGCGGTGCCTGGCCTGCCCCTTGTATGCCCCTCCAAGGGGGATGTCCCCTGTCCGTACCAGTGCAGGCAAGCAATGGGTGACCAGTTGTCACTTATCACCCTGTTGGGACTCTGATTTTGGACTGGCCATTGGCCTTAGTTTCCTTTGGACTTCAGAGTTTACCTTGACTTTTGCTGAATAAAGCCCCTTTTTGTTTAATTGTGGCTTTTCTTTTGATGTACATGATGTGGATGAGTAGCATCCTGCATTTGCAGTTGTAATAGTGTTCATATCAGGAAAATGAAGTGTTGCTGTGATGGACTCCATGTGGTCCATGGGATATGTGTCCTGTTGTAGTCTGGATCTATGGCATCGTTTGCTGCAGTCTGAGGGTGTAATGTTCAGCATTTGACACAGGGATGTACGTTTAGCATTTGTAAATGAACATCTTTGTCTTACACTGATGTACATCTGGTGGGCTTACCACTGTTCAATGTTCCGATTTCCCTGACTGTGTGCCCAGCTCCACTGGACATGCAGTTTTGCACATCAATGTCGAAGGACTCATCTGTGTATACAGTGCAACTTGCTTGACATGTGTTTTGGGTGTATGCAGATGACTGACGTGACACACCCGTACCCAGGCTGATGTGAGCAGAGCCTTCTGTGTGTTGTAGTTGTTGACTCACTGACGGAGTGTTCTGCTGACATGTTTGGGTCGTGCACAGACAAGGTTTGGCACAGCGGACCTTCCACAGGAGTGGAGTGCCCTCATGGCAGTGTGTAATCCGGTGACATTGCGTGGGCCTGTGTTGTGTGTTGTGTAAGCATGTCTGTGCGTGTTCCCTTCCCTTTTCCTACACAGGCTGTGTCCCTAGGGATGTTCCTGTTTGTGATGCTTGCTGAGTTGTTCTGTGTTCATCCAGCATCTTGGACCTGGTTTCTCCGTGATGTGGGTGCATGGCAAACTAATGTTCATGAGGTTGTCATCCCAGGTTGTCTTTGTTGTCAGGGCTGGAGATGTGGTCAAACGCAGATGGGACACATTCAGGATTCCCCTTGGCACTTGTTGTTTACACAAGTCATGTGATTTACAGTTTGTGGTAGCTTTCAGTGATTGTGACACGTTGTGTGTGTGACTGCTGCCACTCCTCAGGGTCAGAGCTGCAATGTAGGAAGTTGTGTACGTGTGTTCTTAGTGTGTCACCTTGGCTTCTTCGTTGGTGTGTGACTATGGCCAGGATACCATTGATTGTGGTGGATTTCACATCATGCCCATGTACAGCGTACTGTGCTGTGTGTCAGACATTGACGAGTCTTGTTGACTGGCCATGTGTGATGGCTTTCTGCACCTTAGTTCCCACCACCACCCCTGGTATTGCCATGGGTGCATGTGCAATGTCACCAGTCCATGTGAGCTTCACTGCTGCACATTGGTGGAGATCAGGGTGTGTGGTGTTGAGTGTGTGCAAATGTGAGTTGTTGCACGGCTAGACCCCTACCTCCATATTGGCCTTGGCTGGCAGGCCGTGCTGATTGATTAGAGCTTGTGTAGGTGTGATGGTAGTTTGTTGCTCAGGACACATGGCTGTGGTTCACAGTGTGAACGACATCTACCTTTGTCATCACAGTGGGATTATCATGCAGGCTAGTGTCAGCACAATGTGGGCTCCCTGGGGTAGTGCTGTGGTGGGTCTGTCTCTTGCTGTGTTAGTTGCTGTTCCTACAGGCTTGTGTGACATGTGTAATTTGGGCTCCCTCTCATCTAACAATGCCTGATTGCCCACATAGGAGTATCCGATCCATGAGTAACCTTTGTATGGCACTGAATACACATCTGTGTGGTTGGAATTCAGGCCTCCGCATGTGTTGTGTGGTTGCCTGGGGACACTGGCACACCCCCCATCACCCGTTGTGTTTGATATGCAGTGTGAGTCTGCCTGTTTGTGTTTGTGCCTTAGTACCACTGCATTGGCATATCTTGAGTGTGCCATTGGCTGTATGTTGTTTGGTGGCTTTCCCCTGCTGTCCCTGGGACTCCTAGGTCATCAGTCAGCACAATAATCATGGTTTGTATGTCCCATTGCTGCCATGGTATGGTATTTGTTCACCTCACATCTACAGTCTCCACAGGATATCTACATTTGTGTGTCCATTGGTGCAGATATGTGGGTCAGCATTATGATGGTCACTTCTGTCATTGTGTTATTTGTGAATGTTGACAATGTGGGACCCCATGGGTGATGTTTGTATGCACATGGCCAAAACGATGTTTCAGTGACACTGCACTGTTTGCCTCGACCAATCTATGTTCCTATGGGACACAAGCACTACTATGCCACTGATGTGTTTGTTGTTGTGTGACCAGGATTCATCCATGCAGTATGGCTTTGGCAGCTTTTACCATGACTACACTTACCTTATGATCACTGTGGTGATGGTGCTTTCGGCACCATTGCCACACTGTTCAAAAGTTGCATCAGCTATGGACCCCATACTTACCTTTTGGTCACTGTGGTGATGGGGCTTTAGGCCCCATTGCCACACTGTTCAAAAATGTGCATCAGCTATGGACACCACACTTCCCTTTTGGTCACTGTGGTGATGGGGCTTTAGGCCCCATTGCCACACTGTTCAAAAGTGCATTAGCTATGGACACCACACTTCCCTTTTGGTCACTGTGGTGATGGGGCTTTAGGCCCCACTGCCACACTGTTCAAAAGTGCATCAGCTATGGACACCACACTTCCCTTTTGGTCACTGTGGTGATGGGGTGTTCGAGCCCATTGCCACAGTGGCCATGGTCTGCTTGCATTGTGGAGGCCACACACATTTATGTGTGACACATGTGTTAGGGGGTCACATTGTATGTTCAATGTCATGTTCAGTCTTGTAGGCATTTGACACAGACTACACACGCTTGTCAGGATGTTGGGGGGGATGTAATTTTCTGTCATTGCTTATGTGGGAGTATGCTGGTTGTGTCGTGCATTACCCGTCCTATGAGTAGGGGTGGTGTTAGTGGTAGGCATCCATCCCCCCATGAGTGGGGATGGTAGTAGTGACAGGCATCCAGCCCCCCTGAGTAGGGGTGGTGGTGGTGGCAGGCATCCAGGCCCCCCTGAGTAGGGGTGGTGGTAGTGGCAGGCATCCATCCCCCTAAGGATGGGGATGGTAGTAGTGACAGGCATCCAGGCCCCCTGAGTAGGGGTGGTGGTAGTGGCAGGCATCCATCCCCCTAAGGATGGGGATGGTAGTAGTGACAGGCATCCAGGCCCCCCTGAGTAGGGGTGGTGGTAGTGACAGGCATCCATCCCCCTAAGGATGGGGACGGTAGTAGTGACAGCCATCCAGCCCCCCCTGAGTAGGGGTGGTGGTGGTGGCAGGCATCCAGGCCCCGCTGAGTAGGGGTGATGGTAGTGGCAGGCATCCTTCCCCCTAAGGGTGGGGATGGTAGTAGTGACAGGCATCCAGCCCCCCCTGAGTAGGGGTGGTGGTAGTGGTAGGCATCCAGCCCCCCCTGAGTAGGGGTGGTGGTGGTGGCAGGCATCTAGCCACCCATGAGTTGGGGTGGTTGTAGGGTGGTGTTGGTGGTAGGCATCCATCCCCCTATGGGTGTGTATGGCATTGGTGTTGGCCATCCCACTCCTATGGTTCTGCTGTTGCTTGTGTACGTCATTTGTGCATCCCTATGTGTGTGTGACATATTTCGAGTACGTGTAGTTTGTTTGTATTGTTGGTGTTTGACTTACCGTCTGCGCCGTACGCGTCCGTGCCGGTCCCGGTAATAGATGTAGAGTATAGGTAGGACCTGCGCAATGGGATTCATGCTTGGATCGTCTCGTTCGGGTTTCTCGTGTCTTCGACTCGTACTCGTCGCTGGCTTGTTCGTCTCGTAGCCGTGGATTGTCTTGTGGCGCACAACGGAGCTTATGTACGGCTCGCCCGGATGCTCAAACGTGACGGACGTAGCGACGGGTTCGGCGCGTACGGAATGCGCATCGTACTAGTCCGGCCGGAAGGTGCTGTGTATTTGCTTCCGTGCGGCTCGAATCGGCGTTTACAGATCCGGCTCGGGCGGGGAACAGGAGCTGGATTGGGTGAGTACGGCTCGTTCGGTAACTGGGTTGTTATACGCATCGTACTTGTTCATCCGGACGAGTGTACGATTCGGTCGGGAAACACACATTCAGCTTGTATTTTTTCCGGACGAATAGTGTTAGGTGCGCTTCCGGCCGAGATCGGAATCGACCCCTTAATGTCCTGCTGCTGCCCTAAAGGATGCCCGTAATCTAAAGGAATTAGAGATTCGGGAGTTACTCACGACAAAGAAAACTGAAAACTATCAAGGAGGACATGTGGTGGAATGTAGTGAATTATAGTCTTACCTGAACCGTTCAGGGAGACTTCCAAGTGTTATTCAGGGGCATGAACCACCTGGGATGGCTTCAATCCAAATTATTTTAGGTGCCTCAAATTATTCAGAGGTGGGGCGGTCTGTGATTAAAAACCAAAGAATGAAATCAGCGTAGGTGTTTGCCAATTGTGGCAAAGCTGTTTAAAGACCAGAAGAATACTGACCTTACCTGGTTGAATTAATTTGTTTCAAGGGCTGGAGGGCTGTTGCAGCAAAAATTCTGCACAGAGGGTGGAACTAAATGCAAGAAAAACGCATGTAAGATGCAGGAGGTGCTTATAAAGGATAGTGGAGCGACGCCTACATGTAGGCACCAAAACGTTACCTCTAATGTTTCTTTCGATGCCCTCAGTGCCCGGTCCGTGTGAGTGGAAACAATTCCTATCGGACAGAAATGTTTGCAATTCAAAAATATGGAGTCAAATGGCAAGTAATTCAGCTAATGTAACCATATGCTGGAAACATCCACAAAGCGCCGATGCAGAGGCCTCCGCGTACCTACGAATTCAAGATACTCCTGAGTCGGTTCTAGCAGTCTCGATTGAGTCTGCTTGAATGCCGGTAAAGAAGGAAAACCGGTACACGTGTCGTCAGAGTAGCGTGCCCGGGGCATCGCAGCAGCTGGATGCTGTCGGTTGAACTCCGTGTCAAGTTCAACGTGAGGTGCACCAAGGGATGCGGGGTTACTCAGCAGGCACGTCATAGTGCAAAAAAAAAAAAACGCTCTCTAAAATATGCTATACTTAGGGAATATTCAGACATATCCCATGGGGCCAGGGGATTTGACTGTAAGTGAAAAACATATTTATTTAAACATGATCATGGATCAAAATAGATACTGGTAGAACATCATTGAATGCGAGTACAGTGAACCTATTAGTGGTCCATTGTCCACTTAAGTTAAGATTTAAAGACAGTAAAGCCTGACAGATTGCACAGGACGAGGTATTAAATAGCCTCAATGAGTTAACGTGGTATAAATCGGTAGCATTAAAAACACTTAGCGTGTTTTAACCACAGTGTAACATTAAGAACATTGGTTTACATGTTATCAACTGGAGTTTAACATGGGGAACAAGGGGCAACACACACATCAATGCTGGTCAATACATATATGATATTTCATTTGGTTCAAGAAGAGGGCAAAACTCTGGACCTTTTGGGCAACAGGAGATACATTAAATACAACGTAACAAAGGAGGAGAGATTGGCCCTCGACACCCTTGGAGCCAACAACAATATTGTCATCAAGGCGGCGGATAAAGGTGGAGCGGTGGTTATACAAAACCCCACAGACTATGTAGAAGAGATATTTCAACAACTTAATATCCCGGATAGTTACCTCCCAATACCAAGAGATCCCATGCCTGAAATCCGGAAATTGATCCAGGACCTAACCCAGAAAGGTCTCACAGAAGGTTTCCTTACCCAACCGGAACACACTTTCTTAACAAGAAGGAGCCCAGGACCCTACGATTTACACACTACCCAAAGTACATAAATGCCTGGATAAGCCACCAGGGAGACCCATCGTTTCGGGTTCTGGTTCAATACTGGAACCATTGAATCAGTATATAGATAATTTTCTGCAACCCTGGGTGGCTGAAAATAAGTCTTTTGTGAGAGATACAATGCATATCATCCAGTTGATTGAAGGTCAACGATTTGATACAACCACACAACTCATGGTTACCCTGGATGTCTTATCCCTCTATACGAGTATTCCACAGGCAAAGGCTTTGGAAGTGACCAGAGAAACATTAGAAAATGCCCAAAACCACATTGGGTGCCGACTGATTTTGTGGCGGCCCTATTGGAGATCGCCATGTCCAGGAACTACTTCATTTTTCAAAACCAGTATTTTTACCAGTGTAAGGGTGTTGCCATGGGGGCTGGATTCGCTCCCAGCCTGGCTAACCTCTTTATGGATTCATATGAAGAAGAACACCTCTACAATCTCAATACCCCTTTCAAAGATAACATCGCCGCGTGGAAGAGGTATATTGATGACGTGGTAATGATTTGGTCTGGCACTGAAACGAATTTGATTGATTTCAAAAACTGGTTGAACGATAGATCAACAGATATCCAGTTCACCATAGCTTACAGCAGTGAATCCATCAACATCCTGGATCTCACCTTCAGAGTGGAGGAAGGCTTGATATACACAGATTTATACAGGAAACTGACTGAACGCAATACGTTACTGAAATACGACTCACATCATCCCAGAAGTCTCAGAGACAATTTGCCATATAGGCAATTTCTGCGGCTGAGAACAAATTGTACCCATAAGGCCAACTTTTTCAAAGAGGCGGAGACTCTAACTCAGCGACTTAAAGACAGAGGATATCTCACTGGGTTACTGAAACGTGCCAGAAATCGAGCCTGGTATTGTCCTCACGATTCCCTTCTGGACGTGAAACCCAAGGATACAAAAAAAGACAACATCACCTGTGTTACCACCTTTAACCCCAGAAGTCACGAGATCAAAAAGATTGTGAAGAAATATTGGAATTTAGTGGCGAGTGAACTTGGAACCATTGACGACCCAATCTGTGCAAAAATGTCAAGGACTACGTGGTAAAGTCCTACCTAGAGACACCTAGACCACCAGACATTAGGAGTCAGTTAAGCTTACCACTCCTCATTGGACACTATAAATGTGGCAACTGTAAAGCCTGCACCCTGACCATTGAGGGCACCTCCTTCACACACCAGAACAGGACATACAACATTGCACAACACCCAAATTGCAATAGCACCAACTTAATATATGCCATCAAGTGTCCCTGTAGCAAGTTGTATGTGGGACAAACTACCCAGAAGGTAAAGGCTAGAATTTTGCAACACCTCAGCAGACTTAGGTGTAAGGTACAGGGAGCTCCCCTAGTCGAGCACTTCAGCAACCAAGGCCACTCTCCTGATAGTCTCAGGTGGTGGGTATTGGAAAACATTCACTCTCACCCCAGAGGGGGGATCATTGGCACGACCTTGAACCTGAAGGAGTGCAGGTGGATACACTCTTTGGACACAGTGGGTAGAGGGTTGAATGAAATGGAAGAGACTTCCAGACAGATGGGGCAACTTTAACACCACTGTTGGTTTTCTGACTGACGCCTTGTTGTGTCCACTCTTTTTGTATTTACAAAAAGGGTCCTGTAATTGGCTGTGCATGCGATACTTACAGCCATATGCCTTTCAGACATATGGACTTTTTTGTATTACATATGATACGATCACTGTATATATCTGAAATATTATAAATGGTTGATCAATATGTGAATCGAGCATTGTACCTTAACCAATGGTAAACATCAGTAGATATTATGCCACTGTTTTGCCCTCTTCTTGAACCAAATGAAATATCATATATGTATTGACCAGCATTGATGTGTGTGTTGCCACTTGTTCCCAATGTTAAACTCCAGTTGTTAACATGCAAACCAATGTTCTTAATGTTACACTGTGGTTAAAACACGCTAAGTGTTTTTAATGCTACCGATTTATACCACGTTAACTCATTGAGGTTATTTAATACCTCGTCCTGTGTAATCTGTCAGGCTTTACTGTCTTTTAATCTTAACTTAAGTGGACAATGGACCACTAATATGTTCACTGTACTCGCATTCAATGATGTTCTACCAGTATCTATTTTGATCCATGATCATGTTTAAATAAATATGGTTTTCCCTTACAGCCAAATCCCCTGGCCCCATGGGATATGTCTGAATATTCCCTCAGTACAGCATATTTTAGAGAGCGGGTTTTTTTTTGCACACTATGACGCGCCTGCTGAGTAACCCTGCATCCCCGCGGTGCACCTCACGTTGAACTTGACAAGGAGTTCAACCGACAGCATCCAGCTGCTGCGATGCCCCGTGCACGCTTCTCTGACGTCACGCGTACCGGATTCTCCTTCTTTACCGGCATTCAAGCAGACTCAATCGAGACTGCTAGACGCGACTTGGGAGCATCTTGAATTCGTAGGTAAGCGGAGGCCTCTGCATCGGCGCTTTGTGGATGTTTCCAGCATATGGTTACATTATCTGAATTACTGGCCATTTGAGTCCGTATCTTTGAATTGCAAACATTTCTGTCCGATAGGAATTGTTTCCATTCACACGGACCGGGCACTGAGGGCATTGAAAGAGACATTAGAGGTAATGTTTTGGTGCCTACATGTAGGCGTCGCTCTACTATCCTTTATGAGCACCTCCTGCATCTTACATGCGTTTTTCTTGCATTTAGTTACACCCTCTGTGCAGAATTTTCACTGCAACAGCCCTCCAGCCCTTGAAACAAATTAATTCAACCAGGTAAGGTCAGTTTTCTTCTGGTCTTTAAACAGCTTTGCCACAATTGGCAAACACCTACGCTGATTTCATTCTTTGGTTTTTAATCACAGACCGCCCCACCTCTGAATAATTTGAGGCACCTAAAATAATTTGGATTGAAGCCACCTCAGGTGGTTTATGTCCCTGAATAACACTTGGAAGTCTCCCTGAACGGTTCAGGTAAGACAATAATTCACCACATTCTACCACATGTCCTCCTTGATAGTTTTCAGTTTTCTTTGCCATGAGTAACTCCCAAGTCTCTAATTCCTTTAGATTACCGGCACCCTTTAAGGCAGCAGCATGACATTGTCTACATGGAGTTGGTGAGTACCATGACCCTGATACCACCACTTAACCTTTCAGGATTTTTTTAGCTGGAACTTGCCTTATACGAATTCATTTAATTTTAGGCTGTCCTTTTCCTTGTTTCCTTGTCCTGAAGAAGACCCGCCATGACGCTTTCTTAAATCACGCATACGTCAGGGTCGAAACGTCGACGTTCCTTTTGGTCCAGTTTCATCAGGTCTTCTGGTTTCATAGTACCAAGAAACCGTGCAGTCTACCAGAGACACTTGATTTCTCTCAATACTGGCCGACTGAATAAAAATCTCTCCCCCCGTCCTTTGTACAATCTGTAAATACAATATATGTCTTTGTCTCACTCACGAATAAATGACACTTATTTCACCAATGTCACTAAGCACTTTGTCACTTTATTTATTGTCACTCTATTTTATTGAGGCTCCTTAAAAAGTACATGAAAAATACTCTCTCAGCACAGAAGTAAATACTTATGACTCTATTTAAAGTTGTTTGTCTTTCATGTTCCAGGTTGTATATTTTTCTCGAGTGTTGTTGGTACTTATTCAAATGTATGGTTTATGATTAAATTCATGTTGTTTTAAGCAATTGTTCTTACCCGACAGAACCAACTGTAGCTTTTTGTATGGGACTAGGGCTGTGACTGGCTGTAAGAGGCTTATCTCCTATTGGTCCTAGGACTTAGGGCTAGTGTTGTGATTGGTTAGAGTTAGGGCTAGGGTTCCCATTGGCCGAAGGTGTCACCTGATTACTAGGGCTATTTAAGGCTAGGGTTCAGGGTGTGTCAGCCCAGGCATCGAGGCTAAGGGCTGAAGGACAAGGGCAATTGCCTGTTTGAGCCTGTTCAAGACTGGTCGGGATTAGGACCAGAAATGCTGCCCATTTTCCCTTTCACCAGCACCCACCCTACCCTATCCACAAGCAGAGTAACATACACACAGCACATGTATTCTACTTATTTACTACAAACTAACCCAGGAAAAAATCCAGTGTCTCAGCACCCACTGCAATACCCCACAAACAACACCTTTACAAACTTCTATCCCAGCTACCGCACATTGCCACCACCTCCACCTCCAAACAGTACACAACTCTATACCACTAACCAATCCACTCATCACTAACACAACCCAAATCCAAAATATATTTAACTACATCCCATCCATACACACACACTCCCTGCTCTAATTACTCAGAATAGAGCCCTTTTTGTCACTAACAAACCTATACTCAGCCTTCCATCATTTCTCCGACCAACACCCTCCTCTTCTTTCTACCACAATAACACAAACCCACAATACTCACACTCCACTGCACCACACATATTAACTCTTGCAGCAATCAAATCTAACACAAACACTCTTAAATCTCGTTCATCCCCTCTTACACACAACATACACTCTACTCACAAACATATCACCACCCCCTTTACCTTACAACTTCCACACGCAAACGATACTATACAAACAAATCCATCTCATTAAACAAATACATCAGCACCTCCTTTCACTACTCCTCAAAAACAAAACATATCATGCACACCAGCACAACAAAATCCCTCAAGCGCAACACCTCATAATAGTTACCATCACAAACTACAAACATATACCCACCTTTTAAACTACACAAATGAACAAACTCCAATGCCAAGCTTTTTCTCTTCCACCACACCTAACACATATGCACCAAAGCAGCAACTCTCCTTTAAGTGCCTCTCATCCATTGGATAATTTAGAACCTTACTACATGACCCATATGCAGCACCACCACCCCTAACTCATACACATTCTGCCCTTAACACACGCAAACAAAATAAGCAACATGCCACACCTCACAACTTCACTTCTCCATGTCTACTGCACAAGATTACACCACAAAAACAGCGCACCAACTCACTCTCAAGCACCATCTCCACCACCTACACATGCAGACCCATCAAAATGCCTTCTTAGCCTGCTAAACGAAGAACACAATGCAGAATAGCTACACGATTCCTATCCTCTTACAGCTAATACCAACACTAAGGACACACCTGCTGCAAGCCCACAAAATACTGCTCACTCTTCTTAAAAACAAAGTCACACTATCACCAAAGCATGTTCTCTAAACTGTCTACTAATAAATGCTCAATCACTCCCTTAAAACAAACATCACATCTGCGACCTTCTCACTGGCGCAAAACCAGACATACTATTCATAACTGAATCATGGTTGGGAGATGATATGGCTCCAGTCCTGCATGAAGCCGTTCCTCTAGACTATCAAAATCGTATAGGCAAAAAAGGAGGTGTGTTCAGGCAAAGATTACATATCACTAAAGTTAACGACGTCCATAAAAAATTGTGAGGCCCTTTTCACCAGATGTAATTCTACACAGACTTCCTACTCCTTTACAGACCTCCACCTAGCAATTGAACATTCCCAGACACACTTCTAGGCACAGTTTCAAACCTCATAACACTACAGTCCAACCTATGTGTTCTAGGTGACCTCAACATTTGGTTTGACAAGCCCAAAATGCCCCATCCAAAAACAATCATCGCTGGCCTAGACGCACTGTAACTGCTTCAGATCGTCCACAAAACCACACACGTCGCTGGAAACATCCTAGATGTCATTTTGCGAATACAGAACTAGTTACCTTTCAACTAGTAACTCTGGTCACATGGTGAGACCACCATTTGCTTGCTTTCCTACATAAAACAACACTAAGAGACTCACCGAAAACCACCTTAGGTGCATCCACCTATCAATCACGGAAACTTAATTTGGAACAATTAGAAACACAACTAACTTTCAGTACAGATCTAGAAACAATTAATTCTGGTAAAAACCTATATGAGTGGCTACAGGAAGCTTTTGCTATCCTGTTACCACTAAAACACACACAACAACAAAAAAAGAAAACAAGCACCTTGGAGAAACGCATAGATAAAAGAGATAAAACACCAAATTAGAAAGCTGCAACTTCCTGGCTCAAAACAAAAGCCACTCAAGACAAACTTCGCCTATAAAAAATTAACAGATAATTCAAGTCAGCTGTCAAAAAAGCGAAGTAAAGATACTATTCAGACAGAATTCAAAATGCTAAATGTGCAAATAAAGAATTCAATAAAATTCTCAATGAATTTCATTAACCAAATTGAATAGGAGGAGCTCATCCCATTACACAAGATTTCACAGACAAACTGGCAAATCATTACACGGCTAAAGCAGACACATTGGAGTCATATGTAAAACAAAGACAAAGCACCAGCTCTGACTCTTTTACAAAACAACAATCCAAGAATCCTCTAAGTCAGCCTCTCCGTTCCTTCCAACACACTTCACACAAAGAATTTATGGACCTGGTCAAAGCAAGCAGGCCTGAGGGCAGCCCTTCTGACCCCTGTCCACCGCAAATCTTGAAGACAATTCTTCTAACAACCTCTGCTGCCACTCCAGTAAGAAGAATCATCAACAACTCCTTAACTATCAGAATATTTCCAGAAGAACTCAAAAAGTCATACATGCGCTCATTACTAAAGAAAACAAACTTGGACCCGCTGAACCCTGACAGCTACAGACCGATTACAAATGGACCTTTCCCGGACGAACTGATAGAAAGAGCAGCATTCACCCAGATGTCAAAATTCATTGAAGATAATGCCATACTTTCAGACTTCCAAACGGGATTCCGTCCAGGAAGAGGCACATAATCTGCCCTCCTTGCCATTTAGGATGACCTGAAGAACACAGTTGACCAGAATGGGGTTGCTGCGCTACTTCTCTTGGATGTCTCGGCTGCCTTTGACACGGTTGACCATCACACTCTGATACAAAGACTCTATGAAGCCGGCATAGAGGGGACTGCTCTAGACTGGATTGTATCCTATTTTCAAAACAGAACCAATGTCATCCATACCCCACCTTTCTTGTCCAAACCATACTTCACAAAAGCAGAGGTCTCTCAAGGCTCTATCATCTCGCCCATGCTTTTCAACATCTACATGAAGTCATTACCACCACTGATCAATCAATTTCACCTCACGTGCTATACCTATGCTGATGATACGCAAATACTCCTTCAACTGGAATGCCCCAAAGACATTGTAAACTCACCAATTTTCAGTTGTCTCAGAGCCGTGGATCAATGGATGACGTGAATCCATCTCAAATTGAATGCTTCCAAAACATAAATACTCACGTGTGGCAATCGGAAACATTATGACAAGCTTGCCGCGTGGCCTGATGATCTGGGAACACTATCTAAAGTATCGAAGGAAGTAAGAAACCTCGGAATGACCATGGGCTCAAAGTAATCAATGAATGCCCAAGTGGACAAACTAGCAAGATCAAGCTTTGTTACTATAAAAACTCTGCAACGAATCTTCCCCCATTTGAGATTTCCACACATGGTCCAGGCTACCATCTCCCTTGTTCTGTCCAAACTCAATTGCGCCAATAGCCTCTACCACAGATCACCTTTAACAACCATGAAAAGACTACAATGGATTCAGAACTCGGCTGCCATACTATTATAACATATAAAACTGCAAGACCACATCTCACCTGCCTTGAAAGCCCTGCATTGGTTACCGGTTGCCAGAACATCCACATTCAAGCTGCTTTGTATCACCCACAAAGCGATACATGGAACGGGACCACTCTTCATCAGGACTAAAATCACCAAACACATTCAACAAAGGAACCTCCACTCTAGAGTGGCACCTCGCCTCAAAATCCCAACATACAAGAAAAAAAACATGGGTGGAACATCCTTCTCTGTTCAAGCAGCCAAACTATGGAACTCTTTACCCCCCAACATAAGATCCATGGATAACCACCTTATCTTCAGAAAACTACTCAAGAATTGGTTCTTCCCCACATAACTACCACACGCAAACAGAAATATACAGCATATCCCTCTGTATATAAGTATTTATTTGTACTATAGATATGTACCAAAATATATATATATAGCTTTGTATAAACATGTAGAATAATTATGTTTAAAAAAATATATAAATATTAATTAGTTCTGCTTAACAAACGTACATATTACTGATAGTTACATTATTCTGTCTTTAACATGTTTATAAATGACTGCATGAATAAGTAAATCTTTCATCATAACTATTTATCTACAATAGTTTCACTATTGAATTACAATATATATATATATATATATATATATTACATCCACATTAATCCTTCCAGATTACAGAAACCGCACTCACAAGTATCGTCTTCTCCAATTAGTTTATTTTCCACAAAGTATCCAGTTAGAGGAACAACCGACGCGTTTCGTAAACACAGTTTACTTGATCACGGTTGATCAAGTAAACTGTGTTTACGAAACGCGTCGGTTGTTCCTCTAACTGGATACTTTGTGGAAAATAAACTAATTGGAGAAGACGATACTTTGTGAGTGCGGTTTCTGTAATCTGGAAGGATTAATGTGGATGTAATATATATATATATATATATATATATTGTAATTCAATAGTGAAACTATTGTAGATAAATAGTTATGATGAAAGATTTACTTATTCATGCAGTCATTTATAAACATGTTAAAGACAGAATAATGTAACTATCAGTAATATGTACGTATGGAAGGATTAATGTGGATGTAATTAATACGGCGGGGCTCTGCCTTGGAACTTGCACCGGATTGAGAGCGCCAGGGGTCCGTACGAACTCGAGCCAGGAGGGAGTAATATATATATATATATATAACATTTTAAGTACATCATTTGAAAGCCGGAGTTTGTTTAATGCATCTTTTATCTCCATATACTACCTTCCTTTATGCATCTGTATACCTTCCATGTACTTATGGATCTATACATGTATTACTTTTCTTCTAATTCAGCATATCCAATGCCCTACCCTATTTGTCACCCTATATCACTCTCAATATATCCTCTACCTCCACTCTCTCATTCATCCCAAACCCCATACCACTATTATAATCACCAAAATAACCCTTTCTAGACTCTTCCCTACTCTACCCCTCAGTGCATCATCTCATACCTTTATTACTATTCCGATCCCCCAAAACAAGCCTTTCTAAACCCTTCCCTCTGACTCTTCCCCCTCTACCTCCATCTTACTCATCTTTTACTAATCCTTTATGGGTTCCGGAGTGGCATGTTACTTGCCCAAAAAGCGCTTCAACACCTCATCAGGGGTAGCAAATGCTATATAGATGCAAACCTTTTCCCCTCTTCTATCCCTCCACTATCCTTCTCAATCCAAATAACTGGCTAACATATCCACCACTCAAATTACTTTCATATTTCACTATACTAATTCACCACTAATCCTTTATGGGTTCCGGAGTAGCGTGCTACTTGCTGAAAAAGCGCTTCAACACTCCATCAGGGGTAGCAAGCGCTATATAAATGTAAACTTTTTCCCTCTTCTATCCCTCCACTATCCTTCTCTATCCAAATAACTGACTAACATATCCACCACTCAAATTACTTTCATATTTCACTATACTAATTCACCACTAATCCTTAATCTTAATGGGTTCTGGAGTAGCATGCCACTTGTCGAAAAAACGCTTTGACACCTCGTATGGGGTACTAAGCGCTATTGCAATTATAATACAATACAATACAATACATGCAGTCACTTTGAAAGTACATCTTCCATTCTCATCTTTGATTGAGATGTCTGGAATGCAGGGTTTTTATATGATTTGTAGGAAATGACCATATTTACATGGCTTACTCCACACTTTTTGCTAGATTTAGAACTCTGTGCACCCTTCCACCTTCTAAACAGGAGTCAACTGCCTATGCTTCTCCTTTAAACATGGATGGATGGATTGACTTAACCATAATTGGCATATTCAAAATTCCAGTAAGGCGATAGTATATGGTGCAGACAATACAACAATGGTATGGAAAAGTAAGTGTCACTTGTGGACTGCTGCACTTATTGTGCCATCCACTAAAACAACAGGGAAAAGATGGATTCAGTCCTACTCTGTAGTCTGAGTGCAGCATTCTTAAACCTACTGCACAAACCTGACAAAATAACCCTTTTTGACAGGCAAGGAACCCTGCTTTTCAATATTTATAAGCCATCCCTTAAGAACGCCTAGGGTGCATTTTAGGCTAACGTAGAATATGTGCAAAATTACAATTGGCATGGTGCTCCACTGACTAAACCCCAAAAGCTTTTTTAACTGTTAGGGCTGTAGCTGAATCCTAAAAATTAATTGTCACACTACAAACTTTAATCAGTATCTTTTGACAGGAAATGGCTGCAAATTTCATTCAAAGACTATTTTTTAACCCCTTCCCTGCGGCGCGAATTCCGCTGCGGTGTGGGGATTTAATTAGGGGGCGTAACCCCTTGCGTCCTACGTCACGGTAGGCGGGTGCGGAGGACGGCCGGGGGCCGTCCGAACTCCGCCCACTAATTAATTATTCCGCACAGGCGAGGAATTTGCTCTGCGCTGGGGAATCGGCGGCGTTCGGACGGCCCCCGGCTGTCCTGAGCACACGCCCACTGTGATGTAGGACGGCCAGGGGCCGTCCTGAGCACACAAGGGGTTAATAAAAAAATCCAATTTAATGATAAAGGTAGATTTAGATGACTAATCTGCCAGTACATGACCTTAATGAGGTGTGAAAACTACTTCCAGAACAGAAACAATGGCGTGAGTGTGGTGAGGTGTTTTCTTCCCTTTGTAGGGCCAGCTAAGGTGGGCCCAGGAACTGCATTAACTTGTAAAGAGCCTGCCCTTTCACAAATAAATGTGAGGCGAGAACTGTTGAATGCAAACATTTGTTCCATCAGCCAGGCTGCTTGCACACTCAGTGAGAATTACGCTACTCCCTGAATCAGTTTTGACTGACCTCAAATAGGGGGCTACTCATTTCCCTAGGCACACCTCTGGGCAGGCACACAAGCTTTGCACAAAGGAGAAAGGATTTCCAATCTTGGATATTAGGTGTAAGGTGCACTGTGGAATTGTTTGCAGTAGGGCAAATAGAAACTGATGAAAACCTGGGTAGGGTAGACCCCTGCTGATTGATTTGCAAGGAGCCAAGAGTCACACCCATCCACTAGCTAGTGCAAAGCACAAATGTGGCACCCCAAGGCACCAGTCAGAACACTTTATGGACCTGTGGAGGAACAAAAGAGGACTGAACATTGCAAGCTGAAACTTGAGAGGAACTCTGAAGGTCTGGACCTGCTCTGTCATGTACCAAAGACAAAGAAATGGACTCCAAGGGCCAGTGGGCTAACCTGTGTGGCTTAAGGGACACAACTACTTTTACCTGGATGACCCTTTGCTCAGTCATAACTGGACATGTACAGGACCCTGCAAAAGGCCTTTGATGAACAAAGCCCTGAAGTTTTACGAGCCCCCCTAAAACCAGGGAGCCTTAGATGAAGAGCTGAGGAAATAGGAGCTTACCACTGCGAAATTCTGACTTCCAGCTGCTGGAGGACAGGGACCAACCAAGAGCTGATCTGGCATAGGTGCTTTTTTAATGGGCTGTAGGTATAGGTTCATCCTGATTGGAGTTTCTCCATAGCAGCAAATCCATTTCAGGGGACCCTAGGCGAGAAGGTATCCAACCCTGTGGAGCCCTGTTAACAACCAGTTCTCATGTTATTTTACCATGTTGTTCCTCTCTACTCCCTCTGGGGGACCCATCACTCAAATGTTGTTGCACCTGGAGCACCCTTCAGAGTCCTCTGCCTTGAGATCAATGAAGTGCACCATTTTAGTGACTTCCAGAACTTGCTTCTGCAGGGTAGCCAGGCACAACTGCATTTTGCTCAATGAGTTGCCTGTTTAATTGGTCCAACAGTTCTCTCTTGCCATCTCATTGCATTTCTTTGATAATCACAACTGTATCTATTTCAGATTCCATTGCTTCTGTAGTGGCAGTGATTGCCTCAACAATCTCGCTTAGTTTATCCTGTTGCGTGAATCTCATCTTTCCATTCACATATTTCTGGTTCAATCCATTTCCATTTGATGCTAATTGGGATTGAGCCTTCACGGTGCCTGCTTGATCTTTGGGGTTTTCGGTTTGACCATTATAGCTTCAGAGTCTCATATTCCACCATTCTTGTTATCCCACAAGCTTTCACAGTGCGGGCTAAGAGGTCTATACCTGTGGATGGCAGCAGTGGCATCAGCCACACCCTGATAATTTTTTCCCTGATATGGCCATGGTGTCACCAGAACAATGCACTCCAAATCTTCTGTCAGCAGGGGTTACTTCAAAACCCAGTTTGCCCTTTCTGGTATAGAGAGCCTTTCACAAGAATTTTAGACCAGTCCTTGATTTTGTTCAGGGCCACTGTAGCATGGTTACCCACTGAAAGGTATTGCTCTGTCTGTTATATTTCCTGTACCACTGGTATAATGATTCTCAGCATTGTCTTCATTTCAGTAAGGGTCTATTTTTCCGCGATCACCACAACCCTCCACTTATTCAAGATTTAGCCCACTTGGTTCAGTCCAGGTGCCAGATTTCAGCAGTATAGATGTCCCACAATCCAAATGCTTCACCCACTGCTCTGTTGTTCATCTGTAAGTGGGAAGAGACTAATCCTCGTCCAGCCATGGTAGGAGAGAGTCTCCACCCTGCCCCTGCCCCTGTCCATCAAGGGTCATTGTTAGAGTTGGGCCGGCGTGGCGGACTCCATGTCTCCATTGCATCGTCATGTCAGCAGCTGTCCCATATAGCTATATGTGTCTCTGGGTTGCCTTGGCGTCACTGCATGGTGCTCTTCCAGACAGGCCCAGCCATCATCTAAGTCAGGTTGGCCTCCTGTTAGATTTAAGTGGTCACCACTGTAAATTCTCTGCTGGGCTTTTTTTTCATTCTACCTCTCCAGATTACCACATTTCTTTTGGCTCTCGTCACACTAGTGTGCAGTGCATCGGTCATCTTGGGCCTCAACTGTGTGTTGCCAACTAGAAATCAGTCTTTTCTAACCACCTGTATATCAAGCATCTCGCTTTGTCAGGGGCTGCTGCCTCTCCAAGTTGGCCGCAGGTTTCCTGCTTGGTAATTTCCTCTTAATCATGGCTTCAGATTCTAAGGGGGATTCGGGGCAGCCGGCAGGAACCTCAGGGGAATGCATCCTACCCCATGAGTCATCGGTCATGCCCCGCAATGGTCTTATATGGATAAAAACAAAACTTTAACTTAAAATAATCCAAGACAATAGTAAATCACAAATTTCTATATTTGATTTTTCATTTGAAGTTGAGATTAGATAGTTTGCTCCCTTTAAATCTGATAAATCAGTAATCTTACTGCTCAATGAAAGGCCAGGGCCAAGTAATGATTATCATTGTAAAATTATAGGAAAGAATGAAGTTACCAACTATTATCATAACATGAGCAATAAGCAGTCCCTTGAGATTGACTTTAACATTTTGAAAACATAAACATTATGTAGTTCTTATCACAATAGACCAAAATGTCTTTAATTCACCATCATTACAGACCAAAATTGGGCTTTATGAGTAACGCTGTTATCAGTGATAATCTTGGAAGAAATGACGTACATGTAAAGCAGGGCGAATACAGACTGAATCTAATCACTGTTTAGTGGCTTACTACAGTAACAACAATAGTAACACCAAAATAATGCAGTCCTCCCTTTTCAAAAGCAGTTCATCAGACAGCTCACGAAAAGGAATAATTCCTCTATGTCTCCTAATGATATACAATTTGCCCTGTAACAAAAAACAAGGATTTGAATCCCTTTGGAGGACTGATAAGGTGGTGAGCTGAACAGATAACAGAGATGGTGAAATTGATCATATAAAGAGAGCTTTTTACAGTTGAGGCGTTGGAAGGAGAAAACTGAATTTACTAATTTAGAGTACCATGAGAATCCTTTCACCTCCAAAAATCTCACCTCCGCTAAAGCACTGAGCTAAAGATTAAAGCTCCAGTTCCAGAATTATATGGGTGCGAGAGTGATCAATTCTCTACATCTATAAGTCAGAAATCCCCTTGAATAATTGCTCAAAAGTGCTACAGGGTAACTGAGGCTTATTCCCATTGTATAGTTTCCTTCAGTATCTGAAATAAACAATTACTAGAAGTGCAGCTTATTTCAGGTCGCTTACGAGATTTTGTTGGCAAATGCTTCAATGGTTTGGCCTGATCTGCTTCATGTGTCGACTGCCACAGAAAAAACAACAATGACACATCCATAAAAAGTCTTTCAAAATAAAATTGATACCTAATCATTATTCATTAACCCCTTCGCTGCTAGGCCTTTTCCCCCCTGTGCTAAGCCTTTTTTGGGCTATTTGGGGTAGTTCGCGCTTAGGCCCCTGTAACTTTTTGACCACATAAGGTATCCACGCCAAATTTGCGTCCTTTTCTTCCAACATCCTGGGGATTCTAAAGGTACCCAGGGTTTGTGAATTCCCCTGGAGGGGACACAGAAATTAGCCAAAATACAGCTAAATTTTGTTTTTTTGGGGAGAAATGGGAAAAAAGTGCTGCAAATGAAAGCGTCTGGGTTTTTCCCTGCAAATGGTATCAAAAAAGGGTTTGTGGGGCTGAAATCACCATTATCCCAGCTTTTAGGGAATGACAGACTTTTGTCCGAAAACCAAAATGTTTTACACAGTTTTGCCATTTTTCTGGGACATAGCCTATTTGTGCTATTTTTTGTGCTTTCAACCTCCTTCCCGTTAATGGTAGAAATGGGTATGAAAGCAATAATGGATCCTGGAAAGCTATACATTTTAGAAAAGTAGACAACATTTTGAATTCAGCAAGGGGTAATTTGTGTAGATCCTTCAAGGTTTCTTTATAGAAACTAACAGTTAAATATAGGAAAAATTGAAAATTAGTTGGAAAAAAACAGTGTGAATGTTTTCACCTGTAACTTCTTCTAATTATGACAGCTCTTTGAAAGCAATATACCATTACATCTGCTGGACCTTACTGGTTGGGATATATAGGACTTGTAGGTTCACCAAGAACCCGACGAACCCAGAGCCAAAAACTGAGCAGCGACTGGCAATGGTTTTTTATTATGTACCGGGTATATAGAAATTATTCTGGGAAAATGTATACATGGAAAAATGGGTATGAAAGACACCTATGTATTTCTGAAATTGGAACAAAATAGAGAGTTTAGAAACAGTAGATATTTGCACATTTCCGAAATTGGGAATACTCATACTAGCATGAGAATTATCGGTCATTTTTCAAAATGACTTCTTTTTTACACATTGTCTTTCATTTGGAAGGCAGAAATGCATCGAAAGTCAATAGGTAATAACAGTTGCTTTACAAATCTGAATTACCCTAAGTCTCCCGATAAAAATGGTACCCCACTTGTGTGGGTAGGCATAGTGCCCACAACAGGAAACAGCTCAAAACGCAACGTGAACACACCACATTTTCACAATGAAAAATTACCCTATTTTTCCAAAGTGCCTAGCTGTAGTTTTTGAACCCTAGCTCTGCCGGCACCTAGGGCAACCTAGCAAACCTATACATTTTTGAAAACTAGACACCCAGGGGAATCCAGGATGGGGTGACTTGACTGGCTCTCACCAGGTTCTGTTACCCAAAATCCCTTGCAAACCTAAAAAATTGTCAAAAAAACCACATTTTCCTCACATTTCTGTGGTGAAAAGTTCTGGAATCTGCGTGGATCCACAAATTTCCACCCACCCCACGTTCCCCAAAGTCTTCCAAGAAAAATGGTACCTCACTTGTGTGGGTAGGCCTAGTGCCCACGACAGGAAACGGCGCAAAACGCAACGTGGACACCACAATTTCACTGTGAAAAATGACCCTTTTTTGGCACAGTGCCTAGCTGTAGTTTTTGAACCCTAGCTCTGCCGGCACCTAGGGAAACCTAGCAAACCTATACATTTCTGAAAACTAGACACCAAGGGGAATCCAGGATGGGGTGACTTGACTGGCTCTCACCAGGTTCTGTTACCCAGAATCCCTTGCAAACCTAAAAAATTGTCAAAAAAAACACATTTTCCTCACATTTCTGTGGTGGAAAGTTCTGAAATCTGCGTGGATTCACAAATTTCCACACACCCCGCGTTCCCCAAAGTCTTCCGAGAAAAATGGTACCTCACTTGTATGGGTAGGCCTAGTGCCCGCGACAGGAAACGGCCCAAAACGCAAGGTGGACACACCACATTTTCACAGTGAAAAATGACCCTTTTTTTGCAAAGTGCCTACCTGTAGTTTTTGAACCCTAGCTCTGCTGGCACCTAGGGAAACCTAGCAAACCAATACATTTTCGAAAACTAGACACCCTGGGGATTTTTTCACACATTTTTGTGTGGGATAGTTGGGGCATCACTGGGCTGACACAAATTTCCTACCACCCAGCGTTCCCCCGGGTCTCCTGATAAAAATGGTGCCTCACTCGTGTAGGAGGCCCAAGTACCCATGACAGGCAAGGGCCCAAAACATATTGAGGCGACATCAAAATTGCCCATCACAAAACGACGTGGTTTTGCAAGGGGGGGTCACCTGGGTTTTTGGCCCCGTGCTCGGTGGCCTTCTATGGAAACCTACCAAACCCACACATTTATAACAACTAGACACCCGGGGGATTCAAGGAAGGTATTGCTTGGGTGGATCCCCCAACGTTTTCTTACCCAGAATCCCCTACAACCCTCAATTTTAGCTGAAAAAATCACTTTTTTCATACATTTTTGTGTGGGAAAGTTGTGGCATCACTGGGCTGACACAAATTTCCTACCACCCAGCGTTCCCCCGGGTCTCCCAATAAAAATGGTGCCTCACTCGTGTAGGAGGCCCAAGTACCCGCGACAGGCAAGGGCCCAAAACGTATTGAGGCAACATCACAATTGCCCATCACAAAACGACGTGGTTTTGCAAGGGGGGGTCACCTGGGTTTTTGGCCCCGTGCTCGGCGGCCATCTAGGGAAACCTACCAAACCCACACATTTCTGAAAACTAGACACCCGGGGGATTCCAGGGAGGTATGGCTTGCGTAGATCCCCTAATGTTCTCTTACCCAGAATCCCCTGCAAACCTCAAATGTAGCTGAAATAATCACTTTTTTCACACATTTTTGTGTGGGAAAGTTGTGGCATCACCGGGCTGACACAAATTTCCTACCACCCAGCGTTCCCCCAGGTCTCCCGATAAAAATGGTGCCTCACTCGTGTGGGAGGCACAAGTACCCGCAACAGGCAAGAGCCCAAAACGTATTGAGGCGACATCAATATTGCCTATCACAAAACGACCTGATTTTGCAAGGGCGGTCACCTGGGTTTTTGGCCCCGTGCTCGGCGGCCATCTAGGGAAACCTACCAAACCCACATATTTCTGAAAAACTAGACACCCAGTGGATTCCAGGGCGGTATGGCTCGCGTGGATCCCCCAACCTTTCTTACCCAGAATCCCCTGCAAACCTCAAATTTAGCTGAAAAAATCACTTTTTTCACACATTTTTGTGTGGGAAAGTTGTGGCATCACCGGGCTGACACAAATTTCCTACCACCCAGCGTTCCCCCGGGTCTCCCGATAAAAATGGTGCCTCACTCGTGTAGGAGGCCCAAGTACCCGCGACAGGCAAGGTCCCAAAACGTATTGAGCAACATCACAATTGCCTATCACAAAACGACCTGGTTTTGCAAGGGGGGTCACCTGGGTTTTTGGCCCTGTGCTCGGCGGCCATCTAGGGAAACCTACCAAACCAACACATTTCTGAAAACTAGACACCCGTAGGGATTCCAGGGAGGTATGGCTTGCGTGGATCCCCCCAACGTTTTCTTACCCAGAATCCCCTGCAAACCTCAAATTTAGCTGACAAAATCACTTTTTTCACACATTTTTGTGTGGGAAAGTTGTGGCATCACCGGGCTGACACAAATTTCCTACCACCCAGCGTTCCCCAGGGTCTCCCAATAAAAATGGTGCCTCACTCCTGTAGGAGGCCCAAGTACCCACGACAGGCAAGGGCCCAAAACGTATTGAGGCGACATCAAAATTGCCTATCACAAAATGTTTTGGGCCCTTGTCTGTCGCGGGTACCTGTGCCTCCCACACGAGTGAGGCACCATTTATATCGGGAGACCTGGGGGAATACTGGGTGGTAGGAAATTTGTGTCAGTCTGGTGATGCCACAACTTTCCCACACAAAAATGTGTGGAAAAAGTGATTTTTTCAGCTACATTTGAGGTTTGCAGGGGATTCTGGGTAAGAAAACTTTGGAGGATCCACGCAAGCCATACCTCCCTGGAATCCCCCGGGTGTCTAGTTTTCAGAAATGTATGGGTTTGGTAGGTTTCCCTAGATGGCCGCCAAGTACGGGGCCAAAAACCCAGGTGACCCCCCTTGCAAAACCAGGTCGTTTTGTGATAGGCAATTTTGATGTCGCCTCAATACGTTTTGGGCCCTTGCCTGTCGCGGGTACTTGTGCCTCCCACACGAGTGAGGCACCATTTTTATCGGGAGACCTGGGGGAACGCTGGGTGGTAGGAAATTTGTGTCAGCCCGGTGATGCCACAACTTTCCCACACAAAAATGTGTTAAAAAAGGTGATTTTTTCAGCTAAATTTGAGGTTTACAGGGGATTCTGGGTAAGAAAACGTTGGGGGATCCATGCAAGCCATACCTCCCTGGAATCCCCCAGGTGTGTAGTTTTCAGAAAGGTGTGGGTTTGGTAGGTTTCCCTAGATGGCCGCCGAGCACGGGACCAAAAACCCAGGTGACCCCCCTTGCAAAACCAGGTCGTTTTGTGTTAGGCAATTTTGATGTCGCCTCAATACGTTTTGGGCCCTTGCCTGTCGTGGTACTTGTGCCTCCCACACGAGTGAGGCACCATTTTTATCGGGAGACCTGGGGAACGCTGGGTGGTAGGAAATTTGTGTCAGTCCGGTGATGCCACAACTTTCCCACACAAAAATGTGTGAAAAAGTGATTTTTTCAGCTAAATTTGAGGATTACAGGGGATTCTGGGTAAGAAAACGTTGAGGGATCCACGCAAGCCATACCTCCCTGGAATCCCCCAGGTGTGTAGTTTTCAGAAAGGTGTGGGTTTGGTAGGTTTCCCTAGATGGCCGCCGAGCACGGGACCAAAAACCCAGGTGACCCCCCTTGCAAAACCAGGTCGTTTTGTGATAGGCAATTTTGATGTCGCCTCAATACGTTTTGGGCCCATGCCTGTCGCAGGTACTTGTGCCTCCAACATGAGTGAGGCACCATTTTTATCGGGAGACCTGGGGGAACGCTGGGTGGTAGGAAATGTGTGTCAGCCCGGTGATGCCACAACTTTCCCACACAAAAATGTGTGAAAAAAGTGATTTTTTCAGCTAAATTTGAGGTTTGCAGGGGATTCTGGGTAAAAGAACGTTAGGGGATCCACGCAAGCCATACCTCCCTGGAATCCCCAGGTGTCTAGTTTTCAGAAATGTGTGGGTTTGGTAGGTTTCCCTAGATGGCCGCCGAGCACGAGGCCAAAAACCCAGGTGACCCCCTTGCAAAACCAGGTCATTTTGTGATAGGCAATTGTGATGTTGCCTCAATGCGTTTGGGGCCCTTGCCTGTCGCGGGTTCTTGGGCCTCCTACACGAGTGAGGCACCATTTTTATCGGGAGACCCGGGGGAACGCTGGGTGGTAGGAAATTTGTGTCAGCCCGGTGATGCCACAACTTTCCCACACAAAAATGTGTGAAAAAAGTGATTTTTTCAGCTAAATTTGAGGTTTGCAGGGGATTCTGGGTAAGAAAACGTTGGGGGATCCATGCAAGCCATACCTCCCTGGAATCCCCCGGGTGTCTAGTTTTCAGAAATGTATGGGTTTGGTAGGTTTCCCTAGATGGCCGCCGAGCACGGGGCCAAAAACCCAGGTGACCCCCCTTGCAAAACCAGATCGTTTTGTGATAGGCAATTTTGATGTTGCCTCAATACGTTTTGGGCCCTTGCCTGTCGCTGGTACTTGTGCCTCCCACACGAGTGAGGTGCCATTTTTCTCTGAAGACTTTGGGGAGTGCGGGGTGGGTGGAATTTTGTGGATCCACGCAGATTCCAGAACTTTCCACCACAGAAATGTGAGGAAAATTTGTTTTTTTTTACAAATTTTGAGGTTTGCAAGGGATTCTGGGTAACAGAACCTGGTGAGAGCCAGACAAGTCACCCCATCCTGGATTTCCCTGGGTGTCTAGTTTTGAAAAATGTATAGGTTTGCTATGTTTCCCTAGGTGCCTGCTGCGCTAGGACCCAAAATCCACATGTAGGCACATTCCGAAAAAAAGTCAGTGCCTAGTGGGCTTTCTGCCGCCCTGGGGAGGGGGGAAATCAGGGGCTATTGCCTCAATATGCCCCAGAGGGGTGCAGAAAGACTGTGGCTATTCTTTTGGGGGGTTGGGGGCATTGGGATGCCCATTCTGGTCAGCCCCCACCCCTGCGTATAAAAAAGCAAGCATATTCGCTGGCGCATAGTGGGCTTTCTGCCTCCCCCTGGGGGGCAGATCAGGGGCTACTGCCCCCATCTGCCTCCTGGGAGGGGCAGAAAGACTGTGGCATCTTTTTTGGGGTGGGTGGGGGCATTGGCATGTCCATTCTTGGCAGCCCCCACCCCGAAATTTAGAGAAAAAAATATCCCTGGTGGCTAGTGGGCTTTTTGCCCCCCCCGGGGTGCAGATAAGGTGCTATTGTCCCATCTGCCTCCCAGGGGGGTGCAGAAAGACTGTAGCATTTTTTATTTAGGTGGGTCATTGACATGCGCATTCTGGGCAGCCCCCACCCCTACCTATATAAAAAAAAATCCCTGGCGCTTAGTAGGCTTTCTGCCCCCCCCCCGGGGTGGCAGATCAGGGGCTATTGCCCCCATCTGCCTCCTGGGGGGCAGAAAGTCTTTTGTTTTCTTTGGGGGGGTAGGGTGGGGGCATTTGCATGCCCATTCTGGGCAGCCCCCACCCCGGGCCTATAAAAAAAAGAATCCCTGGCATCTAGGGTGCTTTCTGTCCCCCCAGGGGGCAGAAAGACTGGAATTTTGTGGGGGGGAGGGGTGGTGGCATTGGCATGCCCATCTTGGGCAACCCCCACCCCTAAATTCATCGAGGGGGGAAAAAACCTGGTGTCTAGAGGGCTTTCTGCCCCCCCGGGGGGCAGATTGGGGGCTACTGTCCTGATCTGCCCCCCAGGGGGGGCAAAAAGACTGTACCTTTGCAGCGGGGGTGGGGGCATTGGCATGCCCATATTGGGCAGCCCCCACCCCTAATTATAATTTTTTTAAAAATCCCTGGTATCTAGTGGGCTTTCTGCCCCCCGGGGGGGCAGAAAGACTGTACCTTTTTGGCGGGGGGTGTGGGCATTGGCATGCCCATATTGGGCAGCCCCCACCCCTAATTATAATTTTAAAAACAAAAATCCCTGGTATCTAGTGGGCTTTCTGCCCCCCCCGGGGGGGAAGATTGGGGGCTAGTGCCCCATCTGTCCCCCGGGGGGGCAGAAAGACTAAATTTGCCCAAATGCATATGGGGGAGCAAAGGCCCTTGCCGAAGGGGCCGCTCCCCCCTCCCTGGTGTCTAGGGGGTGGATCCCTGCTTGGGGATCGCCCTCCTGGGGAGATCCCCAAGCAGGGATCCACTGGGGAGGGATACCATTGGAAAGGGGAGATTCTCCTCTTTCCAATGATACCTCTCCCGTCTTTCTACGTGCTCAGGGGGCTGAGATAGCCCCCTGAGCACGTAGAAAGTGAAACTGAAATGAGCCTAAAGGCTCATTTCAGTTTCGGATTCTGTGAAATTACGTCAGTGCGACGTGCGCGCTGATCGTCAGTTCACAGAAACGGCGGGGGGGCCTCGGAAGCTGGGGAAGCTCTTCCCCAGCTCCCGAGGCTTTGGGGGAGAAAAAGAAATCCCTCTGCTGTCTGCAGCAGAGGGATTTCGTGCCCCTGTCCTCATGACGGAAGGTTCCGTCATGAGCACAGGAGCACCGATGCTCATGACGGAACCATTCCGTCATGAGCATCGAAGGGGTTAAAACGTTTAGCGAAGATTCATTACAATTGAAGCTATGTTTCCGGTGAACTTGGATTTCAGTAGACTTACTTTCAGCTAGCAAATGTTGGAATGAGCAACAGAAGATGGGAAAAAAAATATAGATAGATAGATAGATAGATAGATAGATAGATTCTTTTATTGTGCGATTATTTAAAATCATTACAATAAAACCAAAAGTGCATTCAAACATATCAACAGTGTAGCGAAACTTGGAGGGTCAATGGGCACTTGAGCACTGAAATAAAGGTAAAAGTTTTTAAAAACTAGAAAAAGAGAAAAATAGGGTTAAAACGGTGACTATACCTTTTAAAGAATGCATTAGTCTAAAGCGTAGGCATTAAAGTGCTTAGAGAGACTAAAGTGTAATTATTGCCCATTAGATGAATTATTGGCATAGACCCAAGGCCTCCCAGAAATGTGATTTGGTAACACCCAGGTAAAAAGTGCAATTACTAGAACGTTTGACTAGACCCAATATTCAAAAGGAGTCGTCTAGTAAGAATTGGGGGGGGGGCGGTTGCGAGGTAAAGTTGTTGCTAAAAAGCATCACGAAAAACATGGGAGACCCTTTTTGTCACAACTGTACTTTCAGTGGAGCAGAGTTTTAAAAAGGGGAGAGTGACATTCGTCTCGGTAGTAAGGCTTCTTTGGTAGTCTATTGAAGTGTGATCTCGGCTTCCCCTGTTGGTGATGCCAGTGCTGCTCTCATAAACTTCAGGAATCAAGCTGCCAGCTGTGAAGACTCACTTTTCAGACATAAATCAACCGCTGCACAACAAGTTCTGACATTTAAGGCATGCCATATTGGGCGCAGCCAGAATATCCAAAGGTGACGCAGCCTTTCGCAGATGCAAAGGATGTGAATTAATGATTCTTCCTGCTTTGCGCAGCATCTATCCTGCTCATCCAAGGTTCTTCGACCACACCAATATGATTTTGATGGAATTAAACCCAGTTGCAGTGTCATTAGCTCCTATTTTAGAGCCAAGTTAAAAGGCAGGGAAAGATAAGTTGGCTGAACTTATGGCTCATTTTAAGCGGACGCCCAGCTGCCATGGGCCAGATTCTTAATGGTTTGGACGTCTTGACCCCTTGAGATGGCTTTTGCTTGCTCTTTTATTAGTCTGGAGATTATTGGTACTGGGAGTCCACTAAATTAAGTCTGTTGAATCTTTAATGAGTCCATGATTTCTCCACCCCATCATCCTCGGTTGGCTAGATATCTGTCCCATGTCAAGAAATCATCTCTGCATTTCATTCCTTTAAGTTGATTCAGTTTTTTGTGATTATTTACTCAAATTTTGTTAATATGACTGAGCTTTGGGCACTCCCATTTAATCACTTTCTCGTCCCACTCTTTACAGGAGATATTTTCCCATTAGATGCCATTATAATTCACTGCCAATGCACCACACTAGGGCTAATCCACAAAAATAGTAATAAATCAGTACCCGTAAAATACTCCAACGAATAGGCACAAACCTCCTACTTTTTTAAATTCACGAACATTTCCAGTAGTACTCCTACAAAGCTGCATCAGGCTAAGCTTTCTAGGCATAGTGCTGGATATGTTGAAACATATTCCCTGTGCTCCATCTACACAATATGTGATTTTACATAGTGTAAAGTTAGGCACTGGGGAAATGGTGGCCTATGTACAAATAAAAAGTTTTTGTTCTTTTCTTTTTTTCTTCACTGGGAAAAATGTTTTCTCTGTGGCGAAATCTCTTCCCTTAAACTCCACGGGGCATATCAACAACGAGGAGATAAGCAATTATCGCCGCTTTAGCGTCCGTTTTCGGACGGAAAGCGGCGATAATTCTATTGCCTAATCAGCAAGGTCACGCTATCGCGTGAATCCTTGCACTATCGCTCTTTCCCCAACGCCCATCCTTGCATCTCTAATGAGATGCAAAGTGGGCGTTACTGGCGTACCTCGGATGGGCTACGTTGCAAATATCGCCGATGTTCACATCGCGATATTTACAAGGCAGCCCACAGGATTATAGCAGACGTTAGATTTTGGCGAAAACTGCCGTTTTCGCCAAAATCTAACGTCTGCTATAATCCTGACTTACCTATGTTAGGCATAGGAGGTGGATTCTGCTGATACGACCACAGGGTCATATCAGCAAGGTTATCGCCCTTTTGCAGGGAACATCGCTGGAAAACCAGCGATGTTCCCTGCAAAGGGCGATAACCTCGCTATCTCTGGAATTTTTATCGCCCTGGAGTAACGCGTTGTTAATAACGCGCTACCAGGGCGATAAATGCCAGAGATAGCCTGCGATAATATAATTATCGCTAAGCACGGCCAGCGATAATTATCGCTGGCCATTGTTAATATGCCCCCACATTTGATGGTAACCCGTTCCTCTTCTATGGAATTGGAGTTACTCCAATCCTTTTTTTGGAGCAAATCATTAACCATTTCTAGGGTGGGAAATAGTCAGATTGCAGTTTATGAATTACCGCAAACATACATAGTTTGGGCATTCAATACATATAAGGCTAACCATGTCTTGTTCCACCCATTTCCTACCACTCATGTGGTCAAGAAATGCACAGTAGTAAATGTCTTTGTGAATTACCCTACTTACCTTTTTTTTATCACACGATCTGTCCTTGTTACTTTTTTTCCCTTATCTTTGACCCTTCAGCCCCTTTTGGTGTGACACCAGAATGTAAACCACTCTTGCTTCCCCGGAGTCTATGCAACAGCTCACAAGATCCCCTCTGTTCTCCATATCTATTGCCATGTTTTTTCACATGGACCAGAATTGGCCCCAGTCAGAGACAAAAAACGAACACTTTCATTTTATACCATACGTATTTAACATCACTTACGGTAATGCCCCTCTCTCTCCCACTCCTCATCTAATTGCCTTTAAACTTAAAAGCTTATAAACATATATGGATTTAATCATTCTTTTTCCTTCTCTGTATTTCTTTTCTGTGGAATTGCCCTACAAGTATCTATTGACTTCCTCTCATGGAGGATAGAGAAGGCATGTACTTTATTTTTCACTGAGGGGCTTATTTATGAGAGGCTTGTGACACTGGAGCATCACTTTTTTGACGCTCCAGCGGTGCAAGCCGCTCAATCATATCTATGAGGCAACTCAAATCTACCCTGCATGGCTTTGCATGGCCTCATAGATATGGAGTAAGACAAAGCAGTGCAAGTGGCTGTGTTGCCTTACTCTGCATCAAGGAGGCATTCCATAGGCATTGCGTTGGGTGTTCCCATGCAACACCCATGGATTTTGACGATGCTCCAGATTTACTTAATTAGGTAAACTTGGGGCAGTGCCAAAACCTTACGTCTCTCCAGAGCAGGCATAACAAGGAGAACAATTTTTTATTGCTCCTCGTTTTTTCCTCCTTCCATGTGTGCAAAGATAAAAACGCCTCTTGGGTTTTTGTGCGGGAAGGTGGCCCTTCCTGCACAAAAACAATCCTGCCTGCAATGGAGACACTCTTGCCTACGTTGGCGCTAGGCAGCAAATTGTGTACCAGCTCAGGGGAAAAGGACAGGAATGAACCGTATTTCTTAAATACGGTGCATTCCTGCCCTTTCACATTGGTGTAGGGAAGTGCAGCAAGATGATTTGCAGCGCTGCCCAACGCCAATTCCATATAAATTAGGCCCTGAAGGGCTTATTTACAAGAATGCCTTGGCACAGCGATGCGTAAACATTTCTTGCGCCTGCGTGAAAAATCCTTACAATGCCACGTATGCGCCGTATTTACAATACGGGGCTCCATGGCACAAGGTCCCAAGGATGTTGTCAGTAATTCTGACGTATCCGTGGGAAGGATGCCGCAAGGCACGTGGCCCAAAAGTGGCACATTGCTATAGTTGGTCATAAAATGGACTCTACTAAAGCAATACGTCAAAAAACAGAGCAGATGTATCAGTTTTGACCTACGCAAGTAGCCTACTGTATGGGGACCAATGAAATAGAGTGTCAAAATGTGAAAAACTCACCTTGCACTCTATTACATTGGTCCTGGATGTCACGCATACAAGTGGGCATAGTGTACCACTATGCCTACATATGAATGACATAAGTCATTAATGGTGTGTAATGTGTGATTTACTGTGTTACCTACCTTATGTGTTCACTTACCTGTCGAGGGGATGTGACTTGATTGCAGATTACACTGTTTCAAGTCACTCAGCTGGTAAAATTCCTCTGAAACAGCTGTTATTCCTACGCCTGGGTTTTAGAGGCATAGGAATTTTGACGCATCTCAAGCTCAGCGGCCCTCCTCCCGAAGATGCGTCACTTTGGGGAAAAGTCATCAATACCACTGCGTCTGTTTTACGGGGGATTTTAGGTGGGAACGCCTACCTTGCATATATTAAAACTAACGTGATGCTGCCGATACCGACGAAGGAAAAAAACGACTCAAACCGATGAAAAGTGACGTATCAGAGTAAAAGCATCACCATGTAAAAATGGTGCAATGACAGCGCAGCTGCTGCTTCAAAAAAATGAGACAGCGATGGCAGAAGCTCCTTGTAAATATGCCCCATAATTTCTAACTTTGCTTGCTGAGCAAATATCGTCTGAGCTCTAGCTAGTTTAAACTCTTCTTTAAGTTGGTTTAATTACTCTCTTCTATGCTTTGTCTCACAGCTCATGCCATTAGAAAGTTTGAAGGAGTATTATTTTTTTGAAAATATTTCTCATGTTCCTTTCGTCTTCCAGTGTTTTCTCATCCTTAAAATAATCAATATTTTTTTTATTTTTTATTTAGTTGTGGAATCTTGAATAGGGATTTAAAATTTCAAACAGTTTGAAGGAATTGGAATTTTGTTGCTAGGAATTTGTCCCCAAGATTATTCCTCCCTTGCGATTTTCTATTGTTTTTCTTCCTTTTCACCCTTCCCTTCCCTTAAACTCATGAGGCTTGCCAGCTGCACTGACTGCAGTCAGCCGTTGCTGGCGGCTGGCATAGGCCAGCACAGTGTCAAGGTGCATTGTGTTTTGTTTTGCTAGAATTGCCAACGTTGTTTTTCTCGTTAATCTACCATGGTGCTATGTAGTATATCCATGTTCATTGTCTCAAAATTACCAATTTACGTTAATTTTTCTGTGGTCAATAGTGTCAAAGCTTGTGATGTTGATATGAGAAGTAGGTAGATAATCTATTCTATTCTATTCTAGGGTATTTGTAGAGTGCATGGCTACACACCCGGGCCTCTCTGCACTGTAGTAATTTACAGATATCCTCCATACATACGTTTTTAAAGGGCACTAGATTAAAATTGTTTAGATTCATTTTGTAGTGTCTGTGTTGAAAACATATACTTACTATGGGTCTCATGGATGTGGCCCAGTAATCTTTCTAATTACTTTGTCCTAAATTAAACTGCCAAAAACCAGGGAACCAGTAAATCTGGTGGGACAGAGTTGCCGGGGGATTAGGAGTGGGACCTTAATGGTCCCTTGAGACACCAGGAATTAATGGAGGAACTGGTAATTATTTGTCCATTTCCACTGGTAGTTTTTCATTTTGCCCCAGAGTTTCACCTGAAGATTTTACCTGATCTCGTAATTCTGGAGGGGAGGTTACTATTGTTACTGGTCCCATCGGAATTAAATGAACCCACAATTATTCACCAATGCCCATTTGATGAGGTCAGATACTAAATTTCATTGTGGGGATTAAATGATGGCGGAATGGCTACTCGCTCAAAAATCCCATCTGATGCAAAAAAGCATTGGCCGTGGCAAACTTCTCCACTCAGAGAAAGGCACAACTGGCAGTCTGACACAATACGTAAATATTTTGCCAAAAGTGCTGGTGAAACAAATTTGTGGAACAAAAACCTTGCCTCTGCACTGACAGGAAAGATTTAACTTTACTGTCCTATTCATTTATGTTTGAGCCACAGTATGCACTGCTGTATGGTTTTGTTTTACTTCAATATTCTGGCTGCATTGAATCGTTCAGTAAATGACATAGTTAATTTGAGTCAACATTTTGGCAGTACAAAAGAAAATCTTTTACTAATTTTGGTGTATGGAGAAGGTCAGAACAGCTTTCTATTTGAGATGTAATGCAGTTTATTTTTTATTTTTAGAATTTGACATTGTCACACTTGCAGTATTTCATATATATAGACACACACAAACACACGGCGCCCTTAATGGAGGAATCGTGTGCTGCTTAATACAGATAGGGGAGCCGAATCCACTCACCTTTGCCTCACTAGTGGATTTCTCTTGAATTATGACTGAAGGTGGCGAGAAGGGGAGAAGAGAGGAGTATGTGACTGCCTCCCTTCTGGTCTTGAAGTCCCCTGCTTGAAAACTACATTCTTTGTGGCGAAGTGGTTTGACATAATTTTATTATTTGAAATGCACGTGAGTCACATTATTTGCCAGCGTTACAATGTATATATATATATATATTCACTGAAAAAAACGAAGGTTACAGGTATGTTATAGTTAGGTTCTGAATTTACTCACACAAAAACCAAAGAAATTCAGCAGTTATAGTTATGGTTAGTTGAAGTAACTAGAACTCATGTCCTAAGGTAACTATAACTTGTGCCCTCACCATGCACAGTTTTCTCCTCAATAATTTTTGTGCAAATGTTACAGTGATATTAACAATGATGCTATCAAAGATATCATAAGTGTTGTAATATGTGGGGTAATTAGCAGTGCATGGCGAGGGGGCGAGTTATAGTTACCTTAGGACATGAGTTATAGTTGCTTCAGCTAAACATAACTGTAACTGCTGAATTTCCATTGTTTTGTGAGAGTAAACTCCGAACCTAACTCTAAAGTCCCTGTAACCTTTGGGTTTTTCAGTGAATTTGTAAGGTTTTTTAAATGCTAACTACTAACTATAACATCCCTGTAACCTTTGTTTTTTTCCTGTGAAAAAAAATAAAAATAAAAATATATATATATATATATTAACACCAGAACTCTCTCCCAGGTAGGGAAAAAGGTACGACACAGCTCCGGGGATTAAAAGGCTTTATTGCTGTTCTTGAGCAAGTGAATGAAGTCAAAGAAAAGCTTGGCAGACGCGTTTCAGCCTTCAAATGGCTTCTTCAGTGCCGGTTTCAATGGCTCCTCGATCTCACAGGGGGGCCAAACGATATGGTGCTAATAACGTGACCACTCCTAGTCAGGTGGTCTCTCGCCCCTCCTCAGCCGTAACGATGTTCAGGTGCCTTGCGCTCGCCCAACCAGACAGATGCATGCTGGTACTGGAAGTCCTCTGAGGAAGCCCATTCAGTAATAGGGCATTTCCTAACACCATGTGATGTCTCAACGAGTTGGCTCCAGGTCCCCACACTGCCACAGGTACCTGGAAGGGTTTGGCCTTTTTGTGTCCCCTTATCAGGCAATCAGTGTTGCCTCCTCTCTCCCCATTTGGGGGGGGGCAACGTGTTGCAGTTTTATGCATAATCCAAAGTATATATGTATATAAATTACGCTTTCAATTAGCCTATATGCTTCTTCTTGCACTTTGTACTTGTTACGTCTTTTTGCCTTATGAACTCGAGGGTGAAGAGGAAGTGATACTTTGAACTTCCAGCTAAAGTCTTACCTTAAATTAGTCACAACATACGAGGTTTACTGAAGGTTAATTATAAGCAGTAAGTTGAACCTCTTTTGACTTAAAGCCCAACATTACTTAGTACGTATACATTGTTTTGCAAACAGGAGGCAGAATCATTGAATTCCTCCACAAACCGTTGCACTTCTTGGACTACGAAATAAAGCGCAAAATTACAAACTCGCCTATGACATTCCCCACCCTTAACTTGCACTTCACACCTCCTCTTGATGTAATTTTTGGTGCACAGAAATTTGGATGAAAAATGCACAGTGATAAACAAATGAGATACTAACACCTATTACAACCCCCTAAAGGGTCATTTTGTATTTTTCCCAGCAGACATAGCTTTCCGTTAATGTAAGCTCCCATAGGCTGTAAGCATGATAAACCTTGCAACATGTGTCAATTTTCATAGGCATTTTTTTGCCACTACTTTAATTCTTGGTTTGGTGTACAGCATAAATTGCCACCTGTGCAGTGTGTTAAGCACTCTAATTAATGTCAGACAGTGTGCCAAAGCGTGTGTTATTGCATCTCCAACACCTATTCCTCCTTATGGATCGGTACGTTTGCCTCCGTTCGGTTGAGTGTATTAAATAAACCATTAAAGCAGCACGTGGCTCTCACAACATGCTGAACGTCTGTGTACTTATTTTTAGTGTATTGGCCATATATACACCACTTTCCAAATACTCAACACTTTCAAAGAACATGTGCAGGCTATGCAGTGCTCCAGATACTTTCGAAGCAATTCTCTGTCTTGACTTTTAGGACAAAAGCTAAAATTATTCCTTTAGTAATAATGTCTGTTTTATATAGAGCTTCAAATAACACCTTTGCTGTTTCTATGTACTGTTACCTCTACGATATGCCTGACAATAAAAAGGACGGACAACTGGCACAACCTAATTTACTCTGTTTCTTAGTTCCACAGAGCTTTGTCATGGTGTATGTTGGTGTTTCACAAGAATCCAAAATAACACAATGCTCCTCAAAAGGGCTGCGAGCTGCACTACTTGAACCTCTCCGCGCATGCACGCATTTACGGGCTCCTCTTTCCGACATGTACCATGAGTCCTTGCAGTGGACGGGAGTCATGGGGCCCCACTCTCTCCAGGTCAGGCACCAATTTGTCCCAAGAACTTTGCAAGTATGTCACACTAGTAACCAACCTCAGAGGCATTTTCAGAACCTCTCATCAAACTTTGTTGCATCACTGCCTGGGGTTGACGGGATGGCCATAAGATGACATGGGCTTAGTTGTCCATCAGCCAATGGGGCGGCCCACTGCATTCTCATGCACTGATCCCATATCTCACTGTGGACAGACATGACCATGTGCTATTACTGAACAGGCTTGATAATCCTCGAGGTCAGATCAGGCACAGACTGCGTCACCTGTCAATGCTTCAGGGCATGTGCACTTTAGTTGCATTCCCCTATCACAGTGGAAGGCCAGGTCACAAATTTCAGACAACAAATCCAAATTTGAAGACAGTGTTTCACCAGTCCAAGGCAGTCTATGATGCTCAAAATTAGTATTCTAGTTAAAATAAAAAAACACAATTTCAAGGTGTGCCAAAAAAGATAAATTCTCTTATTTAAACTGTGGTTTTAATGCTGTTTTGTTTCCTCTAGTAGCGGTACACTTACTTTAGTAACTTTCCACCATGCCCCCGGGACCTGGCCCACCAAGGGGGCATACAAAAAACAAGCGCAGGAGCCCCCGCCTGTTTTTTTTTCCAATTATGCCACAAATTTGTGGATCTACCCGAGTTTTCACAGCAAAATCTAAAGAAAACTTTTTAACAACAAGAGGAGTCCCTGTGAGACTCCACCACCAGACCTAGGGGGTCAGGGTATTCCTACCCTCCCCCTTTTCTTTATTTTCAACCTTTTTTTGGGGACTCGACTCAATTGGAGTCCCAAAATGGCTGCAAACACTTCCTGGTTGAAGTGTTGGCAGCCAATCAGATTTCAGCACAGGGACTGTCGGATTCACGGAGGATCCGTGTGCCTAGATATACAAATTGGATTTTGTTTAATATGTCTAAAACTACTAAACAGATTTACACCAAGACACAAAAAGCATGCTTTCTTGACCAAGAGCTACCTTTCTGCCAAATTTGGTACAATACCGTCCAGCAGTTCGGTCTGTGATCTTGTTCAAAATCCCTAATGGAATTAACATGGGGAAAATGCATTTTGCCCTCCCCATTTTCTCGATCCTTGTTTACTGGATCACCCCGAAACTTACAACACTGCAGCATAACTGAGCGTCATATTAGGTTTGAAACTTTCATGAAGATTCGTCAAACAGCTCCAAAGATAGTGGCAAAACAAAAAACGTTCTTCTTATGGATACTTGGGGTCGATTACGATGCAGGTCGGAAAGGATGCCGATTGGTCATTCCGACTGGCTTCCGACGGGCTCGGTGAGCCCGTCTGCCAGTCTGAATACGGCCAGTAATCCCAAGGGCGGCTCTTTCCGCCCAAGGGTTTACGATGTCAGGTTTCGGCAGCCTTTCTGTGCCAGCCTTTCTGTGCCGGCCTTTCCGGCTGTCAAGACTCGACTTTGGGGGCCACCAGCAAGGCCCCTTTGGGTGCACAGCCTCCGCTTAGGAGGCCGAGGGGGCACCCATGGTGCCTTGAGGTGCCTGCCACGGGTGCAGGGATGAACTGCACCTCCTATTTTACAATGGGAGCCTGCATTCCGGCTGGAATACATGCTCCCATTGTAAAGTATAGGAATGTGACCAAACAGTGTTCAGTTGCATCCTAATTAGTCAGTCAGGACGGCCCGACATTGTAATAAGGCCCTATGTCTTAACTATAACTACTTACTGGCGACATCCAGTAGGTAATATATATATGATAGTGATGTCATTTGAGATGTCATCAGTGATGTCATCAGTGATGTCACTGACCATGTCATGAGTGATGTAATATGCGAGGTCATAAAAAGTGCATTGTGGGGGCGCGAGTTATAGTTTGCTCAGGTACCTATAACAGCTGAATTTCTCGGGTTTTGTACGAGTGAAATGTCAGCCTAACTATAACGTCCCTGTAACCTTTGTTTTTTCCGTGAATATACATATATATATATATATATATATATATATCAAAGAGTGGCGGTATTTGACTGTTGATAACTTTGCACCCTTTTGACGAATCTCCACAAAAACTTTGCACGCCTATACCTGTAGCTTTTTTTACATTGGCAGATGATGCAAAATTTCACGGTAATTGGTCAAGAGGTTGCAAAGAAAAAAGAGGGGTCCCAAAAAGCATTTTTCCACTAATGCATTTCTCAAAGACTTTGTACTCACATAGCGATGAAATGCCCTGTCAGATTTCCATGAAATTTGGCACTATTATCGATTACGGTGTGCAAATGATTCTTTTTGGTAGTACAGGAAAGTAGGGTAAGTATTTTTATAGTTATAAGGTATTTTAACTTAGTGATATCTCTGGCTGTGGTAATATCACAAACTTTCATGAAAGTACCACGGGATATGGCAATGACAAGGCATTATGTGATTGACTAATTAACAAAGTTAAAGGCAGCTATGTTGTAACAATTAGGTTTTATGTTTTTCCCTACTAATTATCACTTTATTAAAGAGGTAATAGATGCATAAAATTATGTAAAGTTTTCTATATATTTACAAAAAATGTGCAGAGTACTATAATACTTCCTAGGAAGTACAACGGTACTTAAAATAGAAAAAATAAAAATATGTCAAAATTTTTTATTTATTCTTTACAAAAAGTCTACAGAGTACCTCGGTATAACCTACAAATTACTACGCTACTTAAAAATGTTTTAAAAACAATATTACATTTGTTAAAAAATAATAAATGCATTGTACTACACAATATTACATTAATATAGTGTGCTACAGTGTATTTTCAATTTTTTATAAATATCTTTTTTTCCTGTAACCACTGTGGTACTTTAGAGGTATTAGCGCGGTTCACCGTAAACATTTTAAAATATAGAAAAATATAAATACATTTCACTAACTATTACCTCTTTAATAAAGTAGTAATAGGTAGGGTAAAACAATAAAATCTACTACTTACCTATATCTATGGCCCTAACCCAGAACGCAGCCAAATTCTGCTTAAAACTACATGGCTGCCTTTTACATTTTGTAAAGACAGCCATTAGCCATTACTGCCTTGTCATCTGCACAAACCATGGTACACAGGCAAAGTTACTGCGGTATTCTGAAGCACAATATATAACACGTTTTTTCAGATTTATAACTTTAACACTACTTAAACTATTTACAACTACTACCAAAAATGTGACTTTACACCCCACAATCTACATTCCTAACACATTACATCTACATCTGTTCACCCACTTTCATGCTACATCTGTTTAAACTACCAAACTTCACTCTACACCACTCCATTCTATGCCTCTCCACTCTATGCCACTCCACTGTACTCTATACCACTCTATGCCACTCCACTCTACATCACACCACTATATACCACTCCCTCTAAGCTACTCCAGTGTACGCCACTCCACTTCACAGCACTCAACTCTATGCTAATCCACTCTACACCATTCCACTGTATGCTATTACACTCTACATCACTCTATTCTATGACACTCCAGTCTACGCTATTCCACTGTACGCAACTCCACTCAACACCACTACACTATATGCCACTCCACTTTATGCTATTCCACTATACGCCACTCCACTGTATGCCACTCCACTTTACTCCACTCTACACCACTACACTCTACATCTCTACACTCTACACCACTACACTCTATGCTTTTTCACTCTACTCCACTCCAGTCTACTTCACTCCAATCTATGCCACTCCACTGTATGCCACTACACTCTGCTACTCCAATCTACGCTATTCCACTATACACAACTCCACTCTACGCCACTCCATTCTATTCCACTCCACTCTATGCCACTCCACTCTATGCTATACCATTCTATGCCACTCCACTCTACGTCACTCCATGATACGCCACTCCACTCTATGGTAATCCACTGTATGCCACTCCACTCTACAGCACTCAACTCTATACGAAATCCACTCTGCACCACTCCAGTGCAAGCTATTGCACTTTCATCACCCCATTCTATGCCACTCCAGTCTATGGCACTCCACTGTACGACTTTCCACTGTATGCCACTCCACTATACACCACTCTACTTTACGCTATTCTACTGTACTCCACTCCACTGTATGCCACTCCACTCTACTCTACTCCACTCTATGCTTTTTTACTCCAAGGGGCATATGCATCAACATTGCGATTTGCGATTCCCAAATTGCGAATTTTACCGAATTGCACTTTGCAGATCGCAAATTGGAATGCATAAAAAAATCGCTATTATTTTGCGAGTCGGTAATATTCGCAATCGCGCTTTGCGATTCTGAAATACCGACCAGCAATTTTTGCGAATACGCTATTTGCGAGTCGCAAATGGCGATTCCCATAATACCATTCAGCATGATGATGTCAGAATCAGGAAGTGAACATACCCATGCCGTTACCTGTGTGCTGAGAGTGATGAGGAGGAAGCAGACTGTTGGAGAACAGCATTTCAGAAAACTTTGGAACTTTAAAGCCGGTGCAGTTACCAGCATGGCTTCAGAAACACCACAGAAGGAGCACAAAAGGAAAATTAAATTTAGTGAAAAGGAGTTGGAGATACTGATAGAAGAAGTGGTGAGGAGCCATGAAAAACTGTTTGGGAAACAGTCACTGCAGGTCCCAGAGTCTGAAAAACGAAAATTGTGGTTGGGAATGCAAAGTAAAATAAATGCAGTGGGAGTTTCTCAGCGCAGCATCTCGGATTTGCGCAAAAGGTGGTATGACCTGCGGAGTCGTGCCAAAGAAAGGGATGCAGAAAGGCTTGCTGAAGCCAAAAAAACAGGAGGCGGGCCATCCATCCAAACATCACCCACAGCCATGGAGGACCTTGTGGAGTCCACCCTGCAGCCGGGGGCAGTTGTTGGAGTGACTACAATAGATTCCTCAGCTCCACCCAGTACCTCCCAAGGTAAGATGCATGCAAATCAACATCCAAATTTTAGTTTTAACAAACAAACTGCGTAAGTCTGATCTGGCTTAGTGTAGAACATAGTATTCCAGACCATGTTTTACTTGTAACACACAAATGCATTATGGGAATTGCAGTCAGCAATACCACAATGGAAGGCTGGTGGGTAGCAAAACAGAATAGTTTCAATCAATTGTGACAGGCAAGTCAGTCTCCACACACTGCGTGTGTCAAAAAAACTTTATTCAACAATACAATGGACAAAAGTGAAAACATGTCCAAATATGCTAACTAGTTCTTCACTGTTCAATTTCACAGATGCACGTGAGCAGGAGTCAGATGACAGTGAAGGACATGCACTCCCAGAGAGTGAGTCCCAGTCAAGAGAAGACATAGCAGTCTCACCAGCACCCACAACACCAGCTCCAAAAAGACGCAGGATCACGGTGGCCCCATTGCCTGCACTTGAAACAGGGGATGAGGGACAACCTGAGCCTACAACAGCACAGCCTGTGAATACACCCACAGCAAGACCACGTGTACAGCTGCAACCTAGGAACATTAGAATCAGGAGCCGCTGGGCAGCTGCAATGATGAGAGCTGATGAAGGCGAGAGTTCCACATCCTATGCTGGTCTAGAGAATGCCATGTTAAGGGTACAGCGCCTGCAAGTAAAACACATGCGGTTAATGCAGGCAAAATTTCCACTCTTGCAAGCAACATGGGGGAGATGAGTGACAGTATCAAGCATTTCACAACAGCTGTGCAGGAAGGTTGCTGGTAAAGCAATGAACAATTTGGTGAGATGACTGTTGCACTCAGGGAGCTATGCAAAGTGTTGAAAGATGATCAGGTGTCCCATCGCAAAAGACACCACCAATTTCTTGGACGCTTGAATGGGTACACTAGGGCCATCAAACGGCTTAGCACAACAACAGCACAACTATCACGACGTGCAATAGGCATGCAGTTGGAAATGAGCCATTGCTGCGGAGATGTCGCCAGGGGACTGATCCAAGTCACATATGCTGTGGAGCAGATGCAAACCAATTCTGTTGCTGCCAGTAGCGTCATGGGTGGGGGGGATAGTGAGGATGCCTCCAGCCGCAGTAGCAGCTTGGGACCAGTGACGGAAAGCAGGAGGCGCAGCACACGTGATACACCAGCATCAGAGAGCCCTCAAAGGGATGTGTCTGAGCACCCAGAACGGGCAATGGGAGTGCAAGGACGCAGGAAATAGTGTGGACATGTCCCCAGGATTCGTTTTTGGTGAAGCAACCAGAAACTATATTTTTCTGGACTGATGTAAAGTACCATGACAAACATTTATGTCTACCCATCATAATGTTTAGGCCTCGCATGTGTGAAATAACACTACTGTTTGATTTTGGGTTTAATAAATCTAGTTGTCAAAGCAACAATGTTGTGTTGGATTTGATAAATACCCACCTCAAAAATAATTCTGTGTAATTTCTGCACGTCGCTGTCTTCCTTCAGCTGCCCTCGATGCGCTTCCTGCTTGTTGTGGTTGTGATGTCTCCTCGTCCTCGTCGGGATCACTATCCGATAGTTCAAGTGGTACGCCTCTGGCATTTTTTAAGCTATGCAACATGGCGCAAGTGGCGACTATTTTACAGCAGGTGTCTGGCCTGTACTGCAATGCGCCGCCTGTTTTATGTAGGCAGCAAAATAGAATTTTCAGCAGTCCAAAGGTCCTCTCAATCACAGTGCGCATTGTCCTATGTGCTGCATTGAACCGTTGTTCACTTGGTGTACTTGGATTCAGGTATGGTGTTAAGATGAATGGGCGCACAGCATATGCGCTGTCACCTATGGAGAAACAGCCAATAGATTAGTCACTGCTATGTCTCACACGGAAATGATTATCTGCGTAAGAGAGTGACATGTGTTTACCAAGCAGGAATCCTTCACCAAATTCACCCCCTAGGAGACGTCTATGTATGCCGCTGTGCCTGAAGATGTAGGAATCATGCGTACTGCCTGGGTATCTTGCCACTATGTCTGTGATGATGTTCTTAGCATTGCATATCACTTGTACGTTCAGTGAATGATAACACTTCCTATTCCTGAAAATGTACTCATTCACTGGGGGGGGGGCGTATAGCTACATGTGTCCCATCTATGCAACCAATTACATGGGGGATGTTGGCTATCTGGTAAAAGTCCATTTTAGTTTCAAGCAATTCCTGTGGGGTATTTGGGAATCTTATGTAGTGGTGCATCCTCAGCAACATAGCGTCCAGGAACGCGTTAAAGAAATGCGATAGTGAACTTTGGGATACACCTCCAGCTGCAGCTATTACCCCCTGGAAGCTACCTGACACTAGGAGGTGCAGGGAACAAAGGACCTGCACATGCGTGGGGATGGCATGTGTCCTGCAAATCTGACACCGCAGTAGTGGGTCTAATTCTGCAATCAGATCTTGTATCATTGCTGCATTTAAACTATACTTGTCATAGATTTCCTCCTCTGTCTGCCCCAACAGAGTAACGTGCACTCTGAAAATGCGCTCCTGTATCCTCCTTCTCCTCTGTGCTGCTGCTCTTAGCCTCATCCTCCTTGCCATGACGTAGAGCTCTGCCATTGTGAAACATTCTGAGGCCTTCTGGGCCTGTTTAAATACTTTCCCAAATGTTTCCCACCTGATTTGATTGTTTTCACCTGGTTACCACCCAGTCTGATTTGGTGGTATTTTGCGATTGCAAAGTTGCGATTTCTTACCTAATCGCAATTTGCAAATTTTCATGCATGGCTCTGCGACTTCGAAATTGCGATCTGCAAATAAGGATTCGCAGTTTTGGAAATTTCAAAATATGTAATCGCAATAAATTGCGGATTCCAGGGAGATTCTGCGAATTTTGCTTGATGCATTGCTTATTGCTATTTTGCGATCGCAAATGCCCGTTTTTTGCGAATTGCACTGTTTGCGATCGCAAAATAGCTTGATGCATCTGGCCCTAAGTCACTCCATTCTACTCCACTCCAGTCTATGCCACTGCACTGTACCCACTTCACTGTACGCCACTTCACTTTATGCTACTCCAATCTACACTATTCCAATGTGCACATTTCTACTCTATGCCACTCCACTCTACGCTATTCCATTCCATACCACTCCGCTCTATGCCACTCCACTGTACACCACTCTACTGTATGCTCTTCCACTCTACACCACCTCACTGTACATCACTCCACTCTACTCTATTCCACTGTACGCCACTAAACTGTACCTCACCACACTCTGCACCACTCCACTCAATGCCTGCCTACTCTACTTTATTCCACTCTATGCCTCTCCACTGTATGCCACTCCAGTCTATGCCACTCCATTGTATGCCACTCCATTGTATGCCACTACATTCTATGCCACTCCCCCTCTTCCACTGTACACAACTCTAATGTACGCCACTTCACTCTATGCTATTCCACTGTAAGCTATTTCACTGTACACCACTTCAATTTATGCTACTCCAGTCTATGCCACCCCAATGTATGCCACTCCACTCTATTCTACTCCAGGCTATGCTAATCCACTGTTCGCCACTCCACCCTATGCCACTCCACCCTATCCCACCCCACTCTACGCCATTCCAATTTATGCCACTCCACTCTACGCCTCTACACTCAATACTATTACACTCTGCACCACCTCACTCTACTATACTCCACTGTATGCCACTACACACTATGGCACTCCACCCTACACTGCTAAACTCCACATGATTCCACTCTAATAAACTCAACTCTATGCCACTCCACTCTACACTCTTACATTGTATGCCACTCCACTCTACAACAATCAACCATGCACAACTCCAGTCTACGCTATTCCACTCTATGCCACTTCAGTCTATGCTACTCCACTATACACCACTCCACTGTACTCTGTTCCAATGAATTTCACTCCACTGTACCACACTACACTCTACTCCATTCCACTGTACACCACTTCATTTTATGCTTTTCCACTCTATGCCACTCCCCTCTACGTGACTCCAGTCTATAACACTCGACTGTATGCCACTACACTTTAAGCCACTACACTCTTTCACTGTGCACAACTTCACTTTATGCCACTTCACTCTACACTATTCCACTCTATGCACTCCACTTTATGCCATTCCAATGTAGGCCATTCCATTGTACACTATTACACTGTACGCCATTCCATTCTATGCCAATCTAGTCTACTCAATTCCACTCTATGCCAGTCCAATCTATGATCATTCCATTCTATGCCACTCCACTTTACGCTACTCCATTCTACGCTATTCCACTATACGCAACTCCACTCTATGCTATTCCACTGTACGCCCCCTCATTGTACATCACCCCATTATTCACTAATTCACTCTAAGTCACTCCATTCTACGCTTCATCACTGTACTCTATTCCACAGTATGCCACTACACTCTATCCCACTTCACTCTATGCCACTACAATCTACGCTATTCTACTTTATGCCACTATACTCTATGCTATAACAGTGTATGCCACTACACTCTTCCCCACTCCAGTCTATCCCAATCCACTCTACAATACTCAACTGCATGCTATTTCACTCTACGCCACTCCATTCTACATCACTCCATTCTTTGTCAATCCAATGTATGCCACTCCACTGTAAGCATGTTCCACTGCTCACAACTCCACTCTAGACCACTTCACTCTATGCTAATCCACTTCATGCCACTCCACACTACGCCTTTCCTCTGTACACTACGCCACTGTATGCCACTCCACTCAATGGCATTCTTTTCTATCCCACTCCACTCTACGCCACTCAACTGAATGCCACTACACTCTGCGCCACCACACTCTATAGTCCAGATGTACGAAATTCCGTTTTTGCATTTCCTAATTCCTAATAGCGAATCCTAAGAAATCTCTATTTAAAAAATGCAAAATGGAATGTACGAAAAAAAAGATGTCCTAATAGCGATTCCTACTGTGTAAGAATCGCTATTAGGAAATCTTTATTTAGAAAATTCTAAGCCATTCGTTCCTTTGGGCCTAAACGCCCATAGGTACAAATGATTTTGCTTTTCTAACTTTGCGATTTCCTAATAGGAAATCGTAAATTTGGAAATGCAAAACCAAGAGTGCCTATGGGCCTAAGATACCCCTTGATGGACTCCAAAAAAACAAGTGGTGCACATGTAAAGCGCACAAATGCTCTAGGGGCAAGTGTGTGCTTTATGGCACTTTGGGTGCTTCTTTCAAATTGCACATGGTTGCCATTGACTTGGAGTCAATGGTAATAGCATTTCTTAAATGCCCATTTTGCATTTCGGAAATGCTTTGCACATGTGCTTAGGAAATCGCAAATAGGAAATCCCTATTTGCGATTTCCTATTTAGGGAATCGCAAAATGCGATTTCTACTGGGTAGAAATCACATTTTGCGAATCCCTATCTGACTTTCTACATATGGAAAGGCAATTTAGCATTTCTTAACGGGCCAAAATTGCAATTCAGTCAGTTAAGAAATGCTAAATTCTTTCATACATCTGCCCGTAAGCCACTCCACTGTAAGCCACTCCACTGTACCCAACTCCACTGTATGCCACTCCCCTGTATGCTATTCCACTCTACACCACTTCACTCTATGCTATTCCACTCTATGTCACTCCACTCTACCATGCTAACAGTCACCGAAAATCAGCCCTAGGTACTCAGTGAAAGGTAGTTTAGCTAACACAATGCTGCTTCAAGCAAAGGGCTCACTTGTGATGAAACCTTCAAAGTTAAATTTGAAAAAGCGTTATCTGACAATAAATAGCTACACAATCATTTTAATAGGAAAATGATTACTTGATCCAATCCCCAGTGACATCACGGCTGGATTATGCAAATAGTTTATACCTGGGGCTACCTGCCTATCTGATTAAGAGATTGCAGATGGTACAAAATGCGGCTGCGAGATTAATAAGAAGAGTACTGTATCGGCACCACATCTCTCCGCATATAAGACAGCTCCATTGGCTACTTGTAGCAAAAAGGATAGAATTCAAGGCCCTAACTATGGTCTTTCAGGCACTGCGAGGCAGATGTCCTAGTTACCTTAAGCAAAGGATATGCCTCTACCAACAAAAACGATCATTGAGATCAAACGCCCAGCATCTGATCTGCGTACCGCGATATGCAAAGGCACGCATTTGGGGCAGATCGTTCACGGTAGTGATGGCCAGACTGTGGAACTCTATGCCTGTTAATATGCGCCTAATCCAATCTGAAATGGAGTTCAGAAAGGCTTTGAGGCCAAAGCTAGACTCCTGGCAACCCCTCTCTCCTGCTTGCCTGCTATAGCGCTGGGACACCTCTGTTTGAGGTAGCTGTCGCGCTCTATAAATATTGATATTATTATTATTAGCGAAATTTCAGATGTTCCAAGACCACTCCTAAAGTCACTCCTACACAATACCTACGTAATTCTTTAAACTTAATTTATCAATGAAATACTTTGACTCTGAGGGCGATTGAAGCTGAACAATTTGCACCAGCTGTTACTAAACATCTACTTATAAACAACACCCTTTATAATCTCACTTTACTCTCTACTGAAGATTTCCATGCTGTCCTAATCAATTTAATATCTGGCACAACCAGTTACCATTTTAAAACTGCTATAGAGGAGCTTACTTTATCCTCTGACATTAATACTTAATGCTTCAATCAAACAACGTGTTCTTTCTGGACTCTCAAGGCTGTCTTGCTTACATTGATTCCAAAAATGACTGGAGCAGAACCCCCAATAATGAGGAAATTTTGCCCCACTACTTTTCTAGCAGCCGCACCAAGGGCCAGATGTACGACCTTTTTTAGCAGTCGCAAACGGGAAATCGGCCCATTTGCGACCGCTAAATATGTCTGTGCAATGTTCAAACCCTATTTTGCGAGTTGGTAACCTCTGACTGACTCGCAAAATAGGTTTTGCGACTCGTTATTAGGAAGGGTCATGCCAAGGGCGTCCTTTCCTAATAGCGAGTCGCACGTCTATGTATGATTGTTTGGTGATCACAATTGCGGTTGCAAAAACACTTGCAGTTTACCACCTACTTTAAGTAGGTGGTAAGCCACTTTCAAATGGGAAGGGGTCCCCTATGGACCCCTTCCCTTTGTGACTGGCAGCGAAAATATTTTTTAAGAGCAGGCAGTAGTTCCATGGTCCACTGCCTAGTCTTAGAAAATGAAACAGAAACATTTCATTTTTCTTTAATAAATGCATCCTGTTTTCCTTTAAGGAAAATGGGCTGCGTTTTAAAAAAACTGCTTTATTTAAAAGCAGTCACAGACATGGTGGTCTGCTGACCCCAGCAGACCATCATCCCTGTGAGTGCTGGCCATTCCCAATGGGGGTTGCAAATTGTGACCTGAATATTGAGTCAGGTCGTTTGCGACCCATTGGGAATCGCAAACAGTGTCTGAGACACCTTTGTACATTCCACTTTGCGAGTTGCAAATTGCGAGTCGCAAAACCTCACAATTTGCGACTCGCAAAATGGAATGGCCGTACATCTAACCCCAAAAATATTAGAAAATCATGAGGACAAGACACTCTAGAATGCACGGGGTTCAACCTTTGGCCATGACTGCAAGGCTCTAGGAGCAGGCCTGGTGTCGATAAGCCTTGTTTTTTTTGCATAGACAACACTGCATAATCCAATTGTTTCTAGGCACTAGAGAAGTGTGTAAGGAATATAGACCATGGTTGCATACAGTATCTCCGGCCCTTATAGCTTTAATGCAGAAATTGCATTTCGCATCAAATAGCACAATCACCAGCCCATGACTGTTTGTTTTGGAGTGCCCAGATGCTTGGATGAAATGATTATGGTGACAAGAATATATTACACTGACCTGCAGATGACAGTTCACTTGAAAGCATCCAGGATTCGCAGACACAATGGCTCCCTTTCAGGATCGGTGGGGTTCATACCTTGGGTCAGATGGTTGTGCAGGGCTATCTTGTTTCATTCGCTCAATGGTTCCTGATGACACATAATACACATTTACATGATTTGAGTGCCAGGCCCATGTAATCTAATGTAAAAAGATTTGTAAAGCACACCATTCCCTTCCAGAGGGTGTCCTGGTGCGGACGGAATACAGAGGAAAAGCAGAGTTGAATAAAGGGAACAAGAAATCAGGCAGGAAAGCCCCAGGTTTCAATGCCACTCCGAACAGTTAGGTGATTAGTGATGAGTTCAATTTCTCTTAGAAGGTGTTTCAGAGTCTGAATGCTAAGTGGTAAAAGCAACAACAAAATAGTTTAGAATGATAAATTCTAGAGGCATGCATAGGATTTTCAAAAGGCGAGTGAAGGCGATGCCATTAAAGATGGGCGAGGAGACGATGATGCAGGTAACTAGGACCTTGCAAACGAAAGGTCTTATGGCAGGTATAGAGAGATCTAAAGGAACTGTTTTGGCCACAGAAAAGAATTGGAGAGTTATTAGCAAAGGAGAGGAGGATGCCCTAACCGAAGGCCAAAGCTATGCCATATGGTTGTGGGTTAGTGTAACTAGTGTTGTCTTCTGTTGTGCAGGGAAGTGTATGAGTCATGGTTCATGTGCTGAAATGCATCTATCACCCCTTCTTTTGGACCTGGATTTGTTTATCAATAGGCTGCCCCCAGCTGATACTCGATGTTGTGGCTGGTATCTTTATCTTGACCTGGAAGTATGTTGGTGTAGGGTCGTTGAAACAACCTGCCCCTCATTTTCTCATTCTGACTGACCGGCTGTGTTTTCTTGTTCAGAGGATTTCTGTCACAGTTCCCATGACTTCTACGCTACATCACTGTTCAAGTCACCTACGAATGGAGTACTAGACTGTTGGGTGGCAGCAGTGAACCCAAAGAACTTTTGTACATGGTGACTTCTCTTCCATGTCATGGCCATGACACTACTAACCGTTTCTGGCAGCTATTTTTAATACTGAAGTACAGGCTGTTTTATCTGAACTCCCTGCATAAATCTATGTCGTATGTCATGACTATACTACTAATTCACCTTTATTGTATGTGGTGTGCATAAGGCATGGGTATATGAGAGGTGTGTTAACCATATCATCCCCCCTTTTTAGGTCGAGCATTCGAGACCTTCTTTATATACTTTAGTATATACTTCTATGTGTATGCACTTAGTGGGCTCTGGAGATCAGCCCTAGGACATGTCTGCTTCCGCTAAGGGACTTTTTTCTGTTCAACTGCCTCTATTTAACTGTCTTGATAGAAAACAACCCGCAGAGGTCAGTAAAATATCCGAATTGCTTCCTGCTGATGGACTTTATTTTTTTTAATTTTTCTGACAACTGCCTCTATTTAACTTTCTTGATAGAAAACGACCAGCATAGGTCAGTAAAATACCCGAATCACTTTAGCATTCTCTAGATTCCAGTCCATAGAAATTGTCTTCCAAGAGCACCCGTAGACAATAATATTTTTTTCAAATCTTGTATTTTCAGTGATATGACCACCGAAGGCCCTGATTTTATATTAAAAACTGAGCTTTGGACTATACCAATTTCCGCTGAAAGGCAATATTTCTCTCGATGTGTTCCCATACCTGGCGTGTCACGCAGTTTGGTGCTTACTTTCCCTCCAAGTTAAAGAACAGTAGATGTTTCATCACCCAGGCTAATATGCTGCATAGCTAAATACATATAAGGTCCCAAAGGCGAGACCGATTGCATTGCAAATGCTTGTTATTTGTAGGCCTGAATGGTGTAGGGTGTTCCTTAGGGTCCAGTGGTTAGTACAGTGGTTTCCCCTTCTCCATACTGTCTCTTTGTTTGGCCCTTTCATTTTCGTTCTCCCTGTCGAAACATTTGTAAAATCAAAGGCATGTGTCTGGTTTTAAATTCAAATTGAGTTAATGCTGAAGCAAAGATAATTCAGAGGCCTGTAACAAAACTAATTCTAATAGGTTTCTGTGGCCTGAGAGGAGCAACATGTGAGCAATGACAGTGGCTAAGTGCATGGCCAAAATTGCACAACTTATACAGAGAAATGGGATACTAACACATCCCCTGTATGCTGTGTCCTGTTTTGCTTGAGGGCAGGAGCTCAGAACCAGCAACTGATTGGCCAGAGGTACCACACATATCGCAATTATGAGTTTTGTGATAAATATCAGCAAGTCAAACCTGCCAATATTTATTAATGGAAAGTTTCCAGTATTTACCAGAACATGAGGATTTAGGTTCAGTAAGCACCAAAGTCTGCATGTTATTCCCCTAAAATTCGAAAGTTGGCATTTATCATACCCAATAAATTCCAACTGAGCGGAATCAAACTAATTATTGAGACACTCTTAATGACGACATTGGGTACGATTGCCTTCTGCCAAACGATTTGGGCCACCTTTTAAAATGAGTGTCCAGATTATTGGAGACCACTAACACCATATTGGAGGTAAAACCTTTGGACTTCTTCATTGTTTAACTATTACCTGAAGAAGCTGTGCAGGCCTGTGTAAAGTAAGGCTGAAACCAGTCACGGAATAGTTGACTGTCTCCCCAGGAGAGGTAGGCAATAAAAGCAAGGGATGAGGAAGAATATTGTGTTGCTGCTCCCTGAATTGGAAAGCAGGGAGACTACTCTGAGGTGCCAGTGCAGCGATTGATCATACTGCCATGAGGTGTTTAAAAGGAGTGAGATTGCCAAGACTGAAGGCCTCCACTGCTGCCCAGTAGAAACAAGAATGAACGCATGAAGGGTGATGCGTTGAGATAATGCCAAATGTGAACTGGGACTTATGCATCATCATTCCTAGTTCGTCTGCTTTTCCTAAATTCCACAACAATCTGCAGAGGTGTAACGTGTTTATATAGCTACAATAGTATTTATAAGTTAACATGCATCCATCTCTGCTATACTCAGTTTATCACCCTCAGAAACCTGAAAGCCTGGGTCGCCCTCTCTGGGGTTCAAACCTGTAACCTTCATGTTATATGGAGTGCTCAACATTAACCATCTAACCTGAATATAGAAAACTTTATTGTTCATTGATGTGAGCTGCAACTGAGACAAAACAATCTGATCTTATAAGGCAAACTGGTATCTTTGAAAAGCTGCCCTTGGCTTACTCTTGGCAAGGCAACAAAAAATATAACCTGTCTAAACTACATATGTTAAAAAAAGAAAAAATATATAAAGAAATGACACATATTAACGAAAAATGGGATCAGGATTTATTGTAAAAATTAAAACAACCCATAAAAACAATGAGAATGTTAAGTTCAATTTTATTCTATAGGGTATGGAAGACCATATCCTACAAGGCCAACCTATGATGAAGCACAGTCAGGGAAATATTGGTGGTATATTCTGGCTATAACATACTTTTAGACTTCGAAAAATATGAAAGTCAAAGGTTGGAACTTTAGTGGAGCATGGCTCTACAAGACTGGCTACTCCTTTTTCATTGCCCCCCCCAAACCAGGGATTAGGAGCTCTGAGTGGGACAAATGACTGAAATAATACCATTAAGATCCCATATTTTGCAAGGCAGGGTAGGCACCTTGACCGAATATTTCAAAGAGGCACTGTAGATTATTTTCTAGAAGAACTGAAATCCCTACGCCTGCAGGAAATGTTTTTGACACCAGTCAATGGGTTCTAGTTGCATTAAGTCTCCCTACAATCCAGTGCAGGCGACACCAAAAGTACTAGTTAAAATTGGTTCCTGGGATTCCCCTGCAGCAGCACAATGTCCCTTCAACGCAGTGGCGGCTCGCAGAGGGAGTGCTGCGGGGGAGGGGGGGCGGGGAGGGGCGGGGCTGGGTGGGGGGGGTAGTGGAGTTGGACATACGACGGGCAGGAGTAAAGTAAGTAAATAAATAAATAAAACTATTTACCTTGCACTCGCTGCATCGCTAAGTTGCAGGTAAATGCCCCATCTGCCTCACCACCCTTAGGACATGCCAGCTGCCACTGGACACAAGGGAATGTTTTCAACAGTGCTGGTAAGATCAATGTCCAGTTACAACTGGTATACAGGTTTCCTCACAAGCAGCCAGGCAACATCAGTTTCCTAAGTCCCTGTGAGCCACTGCACTCCAGTTTCAGAAGAAAAGTACCAGCTCCGAAAGAGAAATTTATTAGCAAAAGCAGGCTGTACTGAGATGACATCAACCCCTCTGACCTTGAGGTTGAGCACCGACCTAGCTTAATTGTCCACTCTAAGCATTTCAGTCCAAGAGTTTCAAGAGAGAGCAAGAACAATATCTCCACAAGGCTCTGTCAAGAATAAGAGAAGTCATCAACTGGCAGGCAGGAAAGTGTTCTTCTCTTTCTGAGTCCTGTCAGCTCTCCAAGGAGAGTGTGTCAGGTAACGTAAACCTGGCCTGGGGTTGGCAAAGACCTCAGGGAGAATAAAACTGAAATTCCTACACTAACTTCACACAAGATTTTCAGCAAAGTGACCCAGTTCCTATTAGAAGGATATACACTTTTTAGTAAAATCTGTCCCTGAGTCCCTTTCATTATTTTGATACAAAATGGTAGTCTCATTATTTCCCTCTGCTCATCTCCCTCTCTTCCTAAACCAGTCACAAGGCAAGACCCAGTTACTGATACCAAGGATCAAAGAAAGTCTGCACTGAAAGGCCCCACCTTTCCTTCCTCCTTTCCTTTGTTTGGCTACACTGTATGTTCACTTTGTCAAAAGAAACTCTGTTCATGGGGATAGGTGCCCAGGAACTGAGGGAAAACTTCCATCCCTTTTTGTGAGTCCATTGTGTAGGCTTGTCTTTGAAAAAAAGCACCTGAGCTCCTCAGCCTCATGGGAGATCATGTGATCTCTCCTGCTCCAGGGGAGCTTAAGGGACAATTTAGAGTTTGGAGGAGGGCCCCTCCCTCGCCAATCACAGTGGCAGAGAACCTCTGCCACCCTGATGAACTACCGCCCACCATATTTAGACAGCACAGCTGGCCCAAGGGTGATGTCTGTGCCTATAGAGGACTAGCTGTCTTGGTGGTTCTTATCAAGGCGCTGCAAGTTTGGGGCATAGCCACCTCTTTAATGACATCTGTGCACCAAACTTTTTTGTTTTTCAAAAACAAACTCTCAAATTGGGAGTTTGTTTTTAAAAACAAAAAAATAATCCACACCCTTGGATCTGTCTTCCAGGGTTAGGGTCATTTTATTATATTTTGTCCCCAAACTCAGACTGTGTGTTCTAAATAAGGTGGGCGGTCTGATGTCCTCACTGTGACAGGTCCTACTCAGTCAGCCCTTTCAAGTAAGCTTTATGTCCGAAAGATATCGATCTGTCCGACTGTAAATAGACTGGATTGACTGAGGGTTTGAGTATAGGATACTTTGCCACGTTTGTGACGGAGCATCATGTCTGCCAAACTCTGAACTGGGCCCTTATTGTGAAAAGTGAAGATATGGTGTGACCAGCAGGGGTCAGACTGAATTGTGCAGTAAACTGCAGTCAGGTACCTGTTCCTCCGATGAGCATAAAGGCTTTGTTTACAGATCTTCCTTGAAAAAGTTAAATTCCATTTATAAAATGTTGAAAATCCTCTATGCTTAGAACTGAACTGTGTGCAATGTAGAACTGACCGTTCATTAGCTTTTTCGTTTTCTTCCTTAAGAAAAACTTATTGTGAGGTACATAAATATGAAACTTGGGTTGATGGCCCCATATCACCGGCAGGGTTAGTGTCAGAACTTGACACTGACATTATTATTTTGTATTACGTTGCACTAAAAGAATGTATTATACTTGCGCTTTTTTTGCTTTTCCTCCTTAGTGCTATTTGGTAATTGCAAATCACGTAGACATTATGTTTTAAAAAAGTAGAAATGTTGCATTTGCAAGTACAGTAGTAGGATTTACTGCTAATCACTTGGCTGAGCACCCCGTGCTTTAAAGCTCCGCATCAGCAGTACATGCCAGTGTATTTTATTCTTGAACTCTTCTCAGAGCAGTATACTGCTGTGCTCCAACTGTCTGACTATGCACTATTTGTAACGAAACTCTTTTAAAACAAGGTGTTCACAGATTTTTTTGACGACTGCATTATTCAAAGGGCTGATATTTTTAGTTTTCTCATCAAAATTATAACTATCACATTTGACATGGATTGTTCATGTTTTTATTTCCTGATATGGCAGCGCCTAAAATAGCATCTGAAAACATAAGCAAACGTTTCCTTTTCACTTTTAAACTTAACTAGTATTTACGTGTTTTAACCCCGTCGGTGCTGGGCCTTTCCCCCCCTCCTGTGCTAATCCTTTTTTGGCTATTTGGGGTAGTTCATGCTTAGGCCTCTCTAATGTTTTGTCCACGTGAGGTATCCACACCAAATGTGCGTCCTTTTGTTCCATCCTGAGGATTCTAAAGGTACCCTAGGTTTGTGGATTCCCCAGGAGGGGACTGAGAAATTAGCCAAGATACAGCAAAATTTGGGGGGTTATGGGAAAAATGGGAAAAAGTGCTGTAGAAGAAAGCGACAGTTTTTTCCCCCGCAAAAGGTTTCAGCAAAGGATTTGTGGAGCTAAACTCACCATCTTCCCAGATTTCAGGAACAGGTGGACTTTTGTCAGAAAACCAACATTTTCTACACCGTTTTGGCATTTTACTGGGACAGAGCCTATTTTTCCTATTTTTTGTGCTTTCAACCTCCTTCCAGTTAGTAGTAGAAATGGGTTTGAAACCAACAATGGATCCTGGAAAGCTATACATTTCTGAAAAGGATACATATTTCTGAATTCAGCAAGGGGTCATTTGTGTAGATCCTTCAAGGTTTTCCTATAGAAACTAACAGTTGAAATAAAACAATATTGAAACTGAGTTGAAAAAAAACACAATTTGTTCCTACGTTTTCACCTGTAACTTCTACTAAGTATGGCAGATTTTTTAAAGCAATATACCGTTACATCCGCTGGACCCTTTTAGTGGTGGGATATTTAGGAATTGTAGCTTCCCCAAGAACCTCAGGTACCCAGAGCCAATAACTGAGCTGTGCCTTGCAATGATTTTTTATTATACAGCAATTCATTTGGTAAAATATAAAGTGCACAAAGAGTGAAAAATAGGTATCAAGGAAACCTATGTATTTACCAAATGGGAACAAAATATGGAGTTTAGAAGCAGTAGTTATTTGCACATCTCTGAATTTGTGGGTACCTATATTAGCAATGAATTAGAGTGCTTTTTCAAAATGTTTTCATTTTTACATATTCTCTTATATTTGGAAGGCAGAAATGCATAGAAAGTCAATTGTAATAACACTTGTTCTACCAATCTGTTTCCCTAAGTCTCTCGATAAAAATGGCACCTCACTTGTGTGGAGAGGCCTAGTGCCCGCGATAGGAAATGGCCCAAAACGCAACATCGACACATCACATTTTTCCAGTGAAAACTGACCCTTTTTTCGCAATGTGCCTAGCTGTAAATTTTGGACTCTAGCTCAGCTGACACCTGGGGAAACCTAGCAAACCTGTACATTTTTGAAAACTAGACACCCAGGGAAAATCCAGAATGAGGTGACTTGTGTGCTCTCACCAGGTTCTTCTACCCAAAATCCCTTGCAAACCTCAAACTCTATCAAAAAAAACCTTTTCCTCATATTTGTGTGATGGAAAGTTCTGGAATCTGTGTGGTGCTGCAAATGTCCACACACCCAGCATTCCCCCAAGTCTCCCGATAAAAATGGTACCTCACTTGTGTGGGTAGGCCTAGTGCCCGCTACAGGAAACGGTCCAAAATGCAACATGGACACATCACATTTTTCCAGTGAAAACTGGCCATTTTTCACAAAGTACTTAGCTGTGGATTTGGACCCTAGCTGTGCCAGCACCTAGGGAAACCTAGCAAACATGTACCTTTTTGAAAACTAGACACACAGGGGAATCCATAATGGGATGACTTGTGTGGCTATCACCAGGTTCTTTTACCCAAAATTCTTTGCAAACCTCAAACTTTATCAAAAAAACAAATTTTCCTCACATTTGTGTGATGGAAAGTTGTGGAATCTGTGTGGTGCTACAAATGTCCACACACCCAGAATTTCCCCAAGTCTCCCGATAAAAATGGTACCTCACTTGTGTGGGTAGGCCTAGTGCCCGCTACAGGAAACGGCTCAAAACGTAATGTGGCCACATTGCATTTTTCCTCTGAAAGCTGACCTTTTTTTCGCAATGTGCCTAGCTGTGGATTTGGGACCTTAGCTCAGTCCGCACCCAGGGAAACCTAGAAAACCTGTACATATTTTAAAACTAGACACCCAGGGAAATCTAGGATGGGGTGACTTGTGTGGCTCTCACCAGGTTCTGCTGTCCATAATCCCTTGCAAACCTCAAACTTTGCAAACAAAAATACATTTTACTCACATTTCTGTGATGGAATTTTCAGGAATCTGCGGGGAGCCACAAACTTCTATCTTCCCAGCATTCCCCCAAGTCTCCCGATAAAAATGGTACCCCACTTATGTAGTTAGGACAAGTGCCCGCAGCCGAAAACGACTTAAAACACAACATGGACACATTACATTTTTCTACAGAAAACTGACATTTGTTTTGCAATGTGATTAGCTGTGGATTTGGGACCCTAACTCAGCTGGCACATAGGGAAACCTAGATAACCTGTATATTTTTCAAAACTAGACACCCAGGGAAGTCAAGGATGGGGCAACTTGTGGGGCTCCCACCAGGTTCTTTCCCTCAGAACTCCTTGCAAACCTCAAACTTTGTGAAAAAAACAATTTCCTTAATTTTTTTGTGATGGAAAGTTCTAAAATCTACAAGGAGCCACAGACTTCCACCCACCCAGCATTCCTCCAGGTCTCACGATACAAATGGCACCTCACTTTTGTGGGTAGGCCTTGTGCCCACAACAGGAAACGGCCCAAAACGTAACATGGACACATCACATTTTTCCACTGAAAGCTGACTGTCAGAGGGATGGGCGGAAACAGAAGAGAGGAGGCCGAATCGGGTTTATATTGAACGTTTTATTGCTAAAGGTTGACTTAGGCGTATATGGTTTAATCCCCCCCAAAAAAAGACATTTGGAATATCCCAAGGATTCAGTTAGTGTTCAACCCAAAATGACAGTTTCTTCACTGAGTCCCTCCTTGTCTTGCTTCCTTCCGGCATTCCGGTATGCTTGCGGGGTCCCAGGAGGCTTGCGGAGGGAGACAAGCATTAAAGAAAAACAAAAGAAAACGCGGTAAGTATGGGAGCAGTCGTCCCAGTCAACCTATCCCGTCACCACACCCAGTGGGAGGTTCGTGGTTAGAGAAAACCAGATAGGTAATGCCAGAGGGAATTTCCAGTGTGAGCCCTCCTTCTCGACCCGTGGCCTTATAGGATTGTTAAATTCCTTCTTCAAGACAAAAAAGAAGGAAGGGGAAAGAGAACGAGGAAAAAAAAAATAAACAAACAAAAAAATAAGTGGGTAAAGAAGATGGTGGTAAAAAAATAAATAATTCACAGGCAGGTCGTGCTCTCTTTTTTTGTAAAATTCCCGTACCCGACACAATGCAGGAGGGGAGGTTTATGGGGCTGTGAAGAGGGCAGCGTAGCAGTGGCAATTTCACTCCCCACAATCCCACAACCCAGCCTCCACCCTCTTCGTGGTTACTTACCGCCTTTGGCCGCAACTCTCCAGAGTTGCGGCGGCTCTTGGGCAACCTCCGGTGACCACCACTCCTCGCTCCACTCGTCTGCTGCCTCTTCGGTTCTGGCTTTTTTGGGTCCTGTGTCTTCCTGGTCAGCATCTTCCCGGTCGGTGTCTTCCTCTGGTCCCGGCATTCTTGTGGTCTACTCCGGGTCCGTCTTTTGTGTTGGGTTTTCTTGCTCTGGGCAGTGGATTGAGTTTCTTCCTCCACGCCCTTGCTTGGGGATTGGTTCTTCCGTCGTGGCAGGAAAGACTCCTCCTGGGAAAGGGAAACAGAGTCCGTTGTCACTGTCGGACTGTTTTCCCGGTCCCTGTTGGCGTTGGCGGTATCCAGGCGGAACGGAGACCATGGCAGAAAGAAGGAGAGTGAGTCGGGCTTCGGTGGGGTGGTACGGGGTACCTCCTCACACTGACCCTTTTTCACAATGTGCCTAGCTGTGGATTTTAGACCCTAGATCAGCTGCCACCTAGGGAATCCTAGCAAACCTGTACATTGTTTAACACTAGACACCCAGGGAAATCTAGGATGGGGTGACTTGTGTGGCTCTCACCAGGTTCTGCTACCCAGAATCCCTTGCAAACTTTAAACTTTGCAACCAAACAAACCACATTTTACTCACATTTATGTGATGGAAATTTCTGGAATCTACGGGGAGCCGCAAACGTCCATCTACCCAGCATTCCCTGAAGTCTCCCGGTAATAATGGCCCTCCACTTGTGTGCGTAGGTCTACTCCCCGCAACAGGAAATAACTCCAAAAGCAACATGGACACATCACATTTTTCAACTAAAACCTGAACCTTTTTTCGCAATGTACTTAGCTGTAGATTTCGAATCCTAGCTCTGCCGCCACCTTGGGAAACCTAGCAAACCTGTACATTTTTGAAAACTACACTCCCAAGAAAATCCAGGATGGAGGTACTTGTTGGCTATTACTAGGTTCTGTTACCCAGAATCTCTTGCAAACCTCAAACTTTGTCCCAAAAAAAACATTTTCCTCACATTTCCCATGATGTAGTTATGTAATCTGTGGGGAGCCACAAACATCTACCCACCCATCATTCCCCAAACTCTCTCGATAAAAATTGTACCTCAATTGTGTTCGTAGGTCTTGTGCCCATGACAGGAAACGGCCTAAAACGCAACGTGGACACATCACATTTTTCAACTCAAACCTGAACCTTTTTTCGCAATGTGCCTAGCTGTGGGTTTTGGACCCTACCTCAGCTGGCACTTAGGGAAACCTAGCACACCTGTACATTTAAAAAAATATATATATTTATTGGCATTTTCTCAATTGCAATACAAAAACATTTTCCAGCAGCAAGACATATTAACATATTCCATTCGACGTCTGTATCATATTCAAATAGCAGTGGCGGACAGTCAAATGATTGTAGTATACACCAGTACATCCCCGTGTGGCCCTTCCGATCCCTCCACCCGTATACCCACCATAGGAGATTATTGTGAATCAGAGAATGAGAGTCCATAGTGTGCAAGCCATGGTTTCCATATTTTCCAAAACTTTTTAGGGCAGCCCCGTGCTTTATAAGTCGACTTTTCCCCTAACATGTACATATCCATACTCTTTTTCCATTCAACCAGAGACAGACTTGTCACCGCCCCCCATGCCTTAGCCAGGTTTCGTTTCGCCACCACTAATCCCAATTGGAGTAAGATTAACTTTGGTTTGGGGAGGTCAATTTCGGTGGATATTCCTAGCAAAACAAACTGGGGATTAAGCGGAATCATCTCTCCCAGGATAGTTCTCATTTCCTCCAACAGGTTAGCCCAATACAGCTGGATCTTTGAACAGCCCCATACTGTATGAAAGAATGTACCCTCTGACGCTCTACAGCGCAAACAGTCCGGTGCGTCCGCCCTCCCTATGCGATGCAGTCGTGCTCTGTCATAGTATACTCTATGCAGGAATTTGAATTGGATCAGCCTAAGCCGTGACTTAATGGTCACCTCTCGTGGATGCATCAATGCCATTTCCCAGTCTAAGTCCTCCATCTCTCCCAACTCCGACTCCCATTTCGCCCGCAGCTTCTGCAATGTGTCTGGCTTATTATTGATTATCGTTCTATATGTCCATGAAACCGCCTTTTCCTCTAACTCCCCCATCAGGAGTCGTCCCTCTAAAGGTGCGTATTCCGGGATGTCTGAGGTGTCTACGTGCTGCGCCCGCCATGCATGGACCAGTTGCAGATACTTGTAGTGTTGGGTTGTGTTCATATCATATTCAGCCTGAAAGTGTGGGAAAGTGACCAGCTCTTTACGGTGCAATATGTCCTTAAGTTGTGAAATACCTAGCAGGTCCCATTGCCAAAAACCTCGCAATTTCGTGATTTCCTGAAGCCGGTTCCCCACCCAAAGTGGGGTTTCTCTTGTGACCCGGCCATCCAATTTCATTTGTCGTTCAGCCTGTTTCCATGCTGTTACAACAATCTGTGTCGCAGTCAGGAGCTGCATGGCGCCCTTCCCCCCGTATATGTAGTGTGCGTATGGGCACTTAATGAGCTGTGTGTGTTCCAGTACGTATGTGGGATGGTCTCTCTCCACGTATTGCCATTTGTTCACAACCACTAGATGGGCTGCCCAATAATATGCCCGAAGATCTGGCAGGGAGATTCCTCCATTATATTGGTTGCGTTGTAGCGTAGTAGCGTCGTCAGCGCAACCCTCGGCGGTCTCCCGTCCCAGAGAAATGTCCGTAACGTGTCATCAATTTTTTTTAAACACCTCAGCTGGTATTAGCTGATAGGTGTTTTGTAGTACGTAAAGGAATTAAGGGAGCACTATCATTTTTTATAGTGCTGCCCTGCCTAGCAATGTCAGCGGTAAGGTCCTCCATCTCTCCACGTCTGCGCGAAATTCCCTGAGCACCCTATAGAGGTTGCGTTCCAGCGCCATTGCCGTATTTGTTGTGACATAGATCCCTAGGTAATTGATACCCTCTCGTGCGAACTGGAGTTGGCTTGGGCCAACTGTATAGCCACCGTTCTTATCTACGGGATATAGGTATGATTTTTCCCAATTAATTTTATACCCCGCATGTGTGCCATAGGTTTCACAACTGTCCATGATTGCAGGGAGTGCTGTTTCTGGGTTTGTGATGTACAGTAATATGTCATCCGCATAAAGGGAAATGCGTTCGTCTGTCCCATCATTCTCTCCACTCTGAAATCCCGTTATGTCCGGGTGCATTCTAATCACACAGGCAAGTGGTTCCAGCACCAGAGCAAAAAGTAATGGGGATAGTGGACATCCCTGTTGCGTATCCCTACCTATAGGGAAATCCCGTGACACTACCCCGTTGACTCTGACCCTGGCCATGGGTTTTTCGTAGAGTACGGCGATCCAACGCCTAAATAACGGACCAAATCCGAACTCCTCTAGCGCAGACATGAGAAAGGGCCAGTGTACAGTGTTGAATGCCTTTTCGCCATCCAGTGACAGGACGAGATGTGGATCTTCTCTTTTGTTCACTACCTCCAGCCAATTATGCAATCTCCTCAGGTTGAGCCTCGTCAACCTTTTAGGCATGAAGCCTGACTGGTCTCTATGAATGAGACCAGTAATTACCACTGTGAGCCTGTTTGCTAGTATTCTGTCTAATATCTTAGTCTCCATATTTATGAGGGAGATAGGGCGATATGAGCTGCACACCTGTGGTGGTCTGTCCTGTTTAGGGATTACCACGATCGTGGCCGTCCGCAAGTCTCTGGGGAGGCATCCTATCTCGTGCGCCTCCAAATATAATTGTAGGAGGTGTGGGCCAAAGAGCGTCGTGTGTTGCTTAAAGAATTCTGGGGGTAACCCATTAGGCCCTGGGGCCTTCCCAGTCTTCAATTGGCCGATGGCTGCCGTTATTTCTTCTGTTGTAATCTTATCGTCTAGTGTCTTTGATTCGCTATCTGTTAATTTGGGGAGCTGTAGTGCCTGAAGATATACCTGAATCTGTGACGGTTCGGCGTTGCGTGTAAAAGGTCTCGTAGTAATCTGCGAAGGCATTAGCTATCGCGACCTGGGTCAGATGAGTTTGTCTGTCCTCTGTCTGTATCTGCGAAACCCATCTGCTGTCAAGCTCTTTTTTGCTAAGCCAAGCCAGCAGTCTACCTATCTTGTCACCTACATCGTATAGACGCTGGTGCATGGCTTGGATCACGTGTTGCACGTCTTTTCTGGCCAATGCGAAATATTCATGTCTAAGGAGTTGCAAGCTGCGTAGCAGAGAGGGATCACTGCCCGTACTTGCCTGTGATTCAAGCTGCAGTAGTCTAGCTTCCAACCCAGTGATCTCCTTATTCTCTTTCTGCTTTTTATGGGCTATAATGTTTTGTGCCCTATCACATAATACGGGTTTGTATGCCTCCCATAATGTGATGGCCGAGTCAACCGACCCCACGTTCTCTCTAAAATACAGCTCCGTGTCTACCCTGAGTTCCCTAGCAACCTGAGTATCTTTGAGTTCCCAGGGGTTCAGTTTCCATTCCCCGTTCTGTCGTTGTCTGCGAGCACCCGCTGTGAGCCATAAAGGGGAGTGGTCCAAGAGGCCCCTTGCCAAATATTCTACCTTATGTATCTCTCCTAGTTTCCCTGCTGGGGCAAATATGTAATCTATCCTTGAAAAAGCTTTGTGGGCTCCTGAATAAAATGAGTAGGTTCTACCCTGGGGGTGCTGCCTACGCCAAATGTCCGTGAGTGTTAATGTATCTACAAACCGTTTAAGTGGTGCCTCCTTGGGAGCTCCCGTTGGGACAGTCATGCGGTCACTTGTAGGGTCCATCACGTCATTAAAGTCGCCCCCAATAATGTGTGTGTCTGAGCCCGCCTCCAATAAAATCTCTGCAAGTTTCTCCATTGTTTGCCTTTGGAGCTTGGGTGGTGCGTATACACTAATAAAGGTGATGTGTCTTCTGTTCCAAACTCCTTTGACCGCTACATATGTACCGTAGGGGTTCACCCAAGTGCGTTCTAGTCTGAAGGGTGGGTTTTTCCTAATGAGTATTGCCACCCCCCTCGCCCCGGTGGAGAATCCGGTGTGGGCCAACGTTTTATATGCCCCTCTACCTAGGAACCCACATTGGGTGCCTTTTAAGTGAGTCTCCTGTAGGAGAATAACATCTGGTTTCAATCTTTTAAAGTATGTGGCCACTAGTCCTCTCTTAACCTTATTCCCCATCCCATTCACGTTCCAGGAGAGGATCGAGTACATTCCTGGATTAGGTATAGCCATCTCGGTGGTGCATGGTGTCAGTCCATCAGCAACCTTCCTCCCCCTCCCCACTGCTGTTGTTTCTGCAATTTCATGATGCCTGACGACTTATTGTTTTGCCACATAACTGTAAAGGAACCCCAACCCCAACCCCCCCACCCGCCCTCCCACACCCCCCCAGTATCCATCCGACTATTCCCAGGGTCAACGGGACTAACTGTGTCGCGTTCAGATAGGCGAGGTCTTTCGCCCACCCCCCAAAACCTTATTTCTTAAACTATTTCCTGTCCCTCCAGCCCCCCCCTAACGAAATCACTGGCCCCAACCGGGCTAAATGGGGGTGGGCCCTCAAGCTTTAGAATTCAGAACCCGGCTAGTGGGACAGGTGTTTCCACTACAACTTACAACAGTTCACGCAGACCGAACCTAAAATGAAAAAAAAGAAAAGGAAAAAAGAAAAGAAAACAAAGAAGAGGGGTGCGGGTGAAAGGGGCGGGGGGGAGATGAAGGACAAAGGGAGGGAGGGGAAGACAGGGAGGGAGAAGGGAGAGAAGTAGACGCAAAAATCAGATACCACAGGGAACAGGACACGTAGGGTAGCGTGCGATGTCCTTCTGCGGTCCGTTCTTCCTGCTGCTCTTCGGGCCATTTATTGCTCATCAACTTCATCATCCACGGGTTGGTTCTGAGTGTCTTTTCCATTCCCTGTGTCGGTCTCTCCTGTACATTCCAGTAGATTAATGTTTTGCAACAACGGATGGTCTTCCTCTGATTCCGTCGTAATGTCCTGATCAGTGCAGTCCGGCGAGTGTCTCATGACAGGTTCCTTCGGTCTTCCTGTTCCACTGGAGCTGTCTAGGCGTTGTATGTTTTCTGAATCCAGTGCTTGTGGAGTGGTCGCTGTCAGTCTCCTGTTCCTGTATGGCGTCGATCTAAGTGTTGTGTTCGGGACTGTCTCAGTATTTCTCTTGATATGATGCTGAAATCTAGGCCTATTACTACGATGTGACTGGACCTTCCCAGAGCGCGGCAGCACCTCTCCGGTGACTCTCGCCATGGGGCGCTCTTCCAGCCAGTGCCACGCCTCTTCCGGCGTATTGAAGAATAGGGTCCTGGCTTGATAAGTCACTTTAAGTTTGGCCGGGAAGAGGAGCATGTACGTGATTTGCATTTGCCGCAGTTTGTCCTTTACCGAGTGAAATGTTTTGCGTTGCTTCTGTACCTCCCGTGAGTAGTCTGGGAACACCATGATCCTCGTGCTGTCCAGCCGGACTTCCCCTTTTTGCCGGAATGCCCTAAGAATGATGTCCCTGTCTTGGTAGTTAAGGAACCTTGCGATCAATGGTCGCGAGGGTGCTCCCATCGGAGGTCTGGTCCCAGCTATTCTGTGCGCCCTCTCTATAATAAAACATGGTGAGAAATGGGCATCCGGGAAGGTATCCAACAGCCACTTGCGCAGGTAGGTCCCTTCAATGGCCTCCGGAAAGCCAAGAAAGCGGAGATTGTTTCGCCGAGCTCTGTTTTCTGCATCATCGACTCTCCAGAGGACATCCTTCATGGCAGCCGTCAGGGCCGTGACCGCGCCTCGCAGTGTATGGGTGGTGTCTTCGACTTCCGAAATACGGTGTTCCGCTTGTGTGACTTTCTCAGAGACATTCCTCAGGTCCTGACGTAACAAGTTAACGTCAAGTTTAATCTCATCGATTTTACCTTCAAGCACCTCTCTAGAAGACTGGATAGCCTGCAGGAGAACATTGTTATCGGGGGGTCCGCCGGGCCCGCAGTGGAGGGGTCCGGTGCCTGCAGCGGTTTAGCGAACTTGTCCATTTTCCCCTGCCTCTGCGTTTTGGGGTCCTTGTCTCGCGCCATCTGCGGCCGTTGCTTGGGGGGTCAGTCAGGACACAATTGCAGTCGGGCCCCGGGGTTCCCACCTCAGCACTCTGGTTGTTTCCCCTGACACCCTCAACGAGCGTCCAGTTCAGTGCCAATGAGTCCCCCTTCCGGTCAGGTCACAGTACACTCTTGGATGAGTTGTTATCCCGTCGCTGCATGTTGCGCTGCGTCCCGCTACCTCACTGCAATCAATGCCGTCCCCTCGGTGCAGTGACCTATAGCTGAGCTACATCCGGTGACCAGCAGCAGGAGCGCATATAGGGCGTCTTGTGTTTTGCCTGTGCACCAGTCTTTTGTACTTGTGCGTCTCCCACGCCACCAGGCGTCTCATAATTCTTCCCCCGATGGGTTTCCCCTATGTTCTGCCAGTGTGTGCCCTTTAGTGTCCCTTCGTTACATATCGCGCCCACACCCCAGTGTTCGCATGAATTCTCAGAGTAATCCGAGCTGATATCAGTCCATCTCAATCACGTCTCCCACCTGAGGTCCCGGCAGTCCCTTTCCGGAGCTTCTGGAATGTCTCTCACCGCTCTCGGAGCCCCATGGGGTGCCCGTGCCTCACTCTGCGCTGCTTCGGGCTCGGATCCGCCTGGGCCTCTCGGGGTCTGCCACCTTCGCACTGAGCCAGAGGGCGTCGCGCCTGTTGATCTCGGTGGGTTTCCCCCTGCTCCAGTTTTTCTAGGTGTCACGGCTGGTCTCCGTCTTCGCAGCCTGGCGGGCTTCGCCGCCGGTTCGTTGGGCCGAGCCGCTCCGGCTCTACGTTCCACCCCCTTGCAGTGCACAGTGCGGTTCAACCAACCCTGCGTCCTGTGGCCAGTGAACGCAGCACCGGTGCGCGGCGGTTATTTGCCGGATCGTGAGCGGCGATTCCTTCCGTGGAGCCTGGGGGTTCCCAGGCAGAACTGCTCCGATACTGCAGCCAGTCCTCCGTGTGGTCCGAGACACGCCGTCTGCACCGTCCCTGCTCCTGCAACCGGGTGTGCCCGCCGCTATGGACCTCACGTCCCCGCTTCCTGTATGCCGCGATGCCGCTCGCAGTGAGGGCAGGATCTCCCGGTCCTCCAGGTACGCAGTGTTTTCCTTCCCGGAGCTCACACCGCCACCATCTTGTTTGCGGCAGAGTCTGCGCCTTCCTTGTCCTTTCCGGGCCGATTCAGGCCGATTTCGTTCAGTTGGGGCCGGTCATTGCAGGGACAGCGTCTTCCGGCACTCAGTCCGTGTTTTTAGAGTGCAGGGTAAGTCAGTTGAACCTAGGATTACAGCAGGATCTTGTCTTGGCCCTCGGAGCTCCGGACGGACACGTCTAGTATGCCATGCTGCTGGCCACGCCCCGACACCTGTACATTTTTGAACACTAGACACCCAAGGGAATCGAGGATGGGGTGACTTGTGTGGCTCTCACCAGGTTCTGCTACCCAGAATCCCTTGCAAACCTCAAACGTTTACTACCCACTCACCATACCCCGAAGTCTCTCATTAAAAATGGTCCCTCACTTGTGTGCGTAGACCTAGTGCCCGTGATATGTGGCGGCCCAAAACGCGACGTGGACACTGTTAGACTTGGCATCCTTGGCGTGGGTTTCCCCTGTATTTTTGCCTTTGCATCCTGTGTTTTTACTGTTTGTTGGACTTCGTTTTGCTGGTCTAGATGCTTTGGGCACTTTGCCACTGCTGTTCAGTGCCAAAGTGCAAGGGCTCTTTCTGTAAATTGTTGTCATGGATAAGTGTTTCCATAATTGGCTTATTTGATTTACTGTTAAGTCCCTAGTACAGTGCACTGTGTGTACCCAGGGCCTGTAAACCAAATGCTGCTAGTGGGCTTGCAGCACTGATTGTGCCACCCACACAAGCAGCCTTGCAAAAGTGTCTCAGGCCTGCCATTGCAGTGTCTGTGTGCAGTGTAGTACTGCCATGTCGACCTGTCAAGTGCACCTACTTGCCAGGCCCTAACCTTCCCTTTTCTTACATGTGAGTCACCCCTAAGGTAGGCCCAAAGTACCCCTGTGGGCAAGGGGCCGTGTATGTGAAAGGTAGGACATGCCCTTATTTGTGTGGCATGTTCTGATAGTGAAATACTGCCAAATTCGTTTTTCACTATTTAAAGGCTATCTGTTCCATAGGATGGAATGGGGAGTTTACTTATAACATCTTATAAGCATAACTGCCCATGGGAACAAGATGGGTAAGTGGAGTTTGGTATGCCTGAACTCTGGATATAAAGATGCATCTTTTAGTAAGGCAGATTTTTATATTCTGGGTTTGAAAATACCACTTTTAGAAAGTGGGTATTTTCTTGCTTATGCAAAAACAACAGTTGATGGACAGAATGCAGAACAATGTCATACATTCACCCCAGTACAGAGATCTGGGCCTAAATCCATCGTTTTTTTGCTCACCATGCCATTCCAGTTTGAACCCAGCCATATGCAAATCAGTCTTGACCCTGTGCCTCATGGGAACAGTCCAGCCCGAACTGCCAAGCCAGGTCCTCCCTGGACTGGAAACAAGCATCCTAGGACCGGTTTCGGGGTTTCACCCCTCTTCAGCCAGGATAGCTTGATTCCAGTGGCATGGAGAGCACAGGACCCACGTCTGGGCATACCCGTCCCACTCGGGGTGACAAATGCAAAAACAACAGTTGATGGACAGAATGCAGAACAATGTCATACATTCACCCCAGTACAGAGATCTGGGCCTAAATCCATCGTTTTTTTGCTCACCATGCCATTCCAGTTTGAACCCAGCCATATGCAAATCAGTCTTGACCCTGTGCCTCATGGGAACAGTCCAGCCCGAACTGCCAAGCCAGGTCCTCCCTGGACTGGAAACAAGCATCCTAGGACCGGTTTCGGGGTTTCACCCCTCTTCAGCCAGGATAGCTTGATTCCAGTGGCATGGAGAGCACAGGACCCACGTCTGGGCATACCCGTCCCACTCGGGGTGACAAATGCAAAAACAACAGTTGATGGACAGAATGCAGAACAATGTCATACATTCACCCCAGTACAGAGATCTGGGCCTAAATCCATCGTTTTTTGCTCACCATGCCATTCCAGTTTGAACCCAGCCATATGCAAATCAGTCTTGACCCTGTGCCTCATGGGAACAGTCCAGCCCGAACTGCCAAGCCAGGTCCTCCCTGGACTGGAAACAAGCATCCTAGGACCGGTTTCGGGGTTTCACCCCTCTTCAGCCAGGATAGCTTGATTCCAGTGGCATGGAGAGCACGGGACCCACGTCTGGGCATACCCGTCCCACTCGGGGTGACAAATGCAAAAACAACAGTTGATGGACAGAATGCAGAACAATGTCATACATTCACCCCAGTACAGAGATCTGGGCCTAAATCCATCGTTTTTTGCTCACCATGCCATTCCAGTTTGAACCCAGCCATATGCAAATCAGTCTTGACCCTGTGCCTCATGGGAACAGTCCAGCCCGAACTGCCAAGCCAGGTCCTCCCTGGACTGGAAACAAGCATCCTAGGACCGGTTTCGGGGTTTCACCCCTCTTCAGCCAGGATAGCTTGATTCCAGTGGCATGGAGAGCACAGGACCCACGTCTGGGCATACCCGTCCCACTCGGGGTGACAAATGCAAAAACAACAGTTGATGGACAGAATGCAGAACAATGTCATACATTCACCCCAGTACAGAGATCTGGGCCTAAATCCATCGTTTTTTGCTCACCATGCCATTCCAGTTTGAACCCAGCCATATGCAAATCAGTCTTGACCCTGTGCCTCATGGGAACAGTCCAGCCCGAACTGCCAAGCCAGGTCCTCCCTGGACTGGAAACAAGCATCCTAGGACCGGTTTCGGGGTTTCACCCCTCTTCAGCCAGGATAGCTTGATTCCAGTGGCATGGAGAGCACGGGACCCACGTCTGGGCATACCCGTCCCACTCGGGGTGACAAATGCAAAAACAACAGTTGATGGACAGAATGCAGAACAATGTCATACATTCACCCCAGTACAGAGATCTGGGCCTAAATCCATCGTCCGAAACCGGTCCTAGGATGCTTGATTCCGGTCCAGGGAAGACATGGCTTGGCAGTTCGGTCTGGACTGTTCCCATGAGGCACAGGGTCAAGACTGATTTGCATATGGCTATGTCTGAACTGGGGTGGCGTGGTGAAGCAAAATAACGATGGATCAAACCCAGATCTGTGACTGGGGGTGAATGTTTGCCAATGTGCAACATTCCGTCCATCATCTTGTGTGTTTTGCATTTCGCCCTAAGTGGGAAGGGTATGCCCAGACGTGGGTCCCGTGCTCACTGCGCCACTGGAGTCAAGCTATCCTGGCTGATGAGGGCTGAAAGCCCGAAACCGGTCCTAGGATGCTTGATTCCGGTCCAGGGAAGACATGGCTTGGCAGTTCGGTCTGGACTGTTCCCATGAGGCACAGGGTCAAGACTGATTTGCATATGGCTATGTCTGAACTGGGGTGGCGTGGTGAAGCAAAACAACGATGGATCAAACCCAAATCTGTGACTGGGGGTGAATGTTTGCCAATGTGCAACATTCCGTCCATCATCTTGTGTGTTTTGCATTTCGCCCTAAATGGGAAGGGTATGCCCAGACGTGGGTCCCGTGCTCACTGCGCCACTGGAGTCAAGCTATCCTGGCTGATGAGGGCTGAAAGCCCGAAACCGGTCCTAGGATGCTTGATTCCGGTCCAGGGAAGACATGGCTTGGCAGTTCGGTCTGGACTGTTCCCATGAGGCACAGGGTCAAGACTGATTTGCATATGGCTATGTCTGAACTGGGGTGGCGTGGTGAAGCAAAATAACGATGGATCAAACCCAGATCTGTGACTGGGGGTGAATGTTTGCCAATGTGCAACATTCCGTCCATCATCTTGTGTATTTTCTTGCTTAGCCATCCAGTGTGCCTCTGCTAGGTTTATGTATTGACTGTCTGGCTTTGGAGTGACAGGGGCTGGGGATGTGCATTCTGCTCAGACAGCCACTTGGGGGGGTGAGGTGTGTCCTGCTTTTCCAGGGTGAGTCAGGGCTGGGCTTAATAGACCTGGGCTGCATTTAGGGTAGGAGGGGAGGAGATTTCCTTTTCATTCGAATGGGCCTGGTCTGCTTTACACAATGCTGTCTTCACCTCCTGCCGGGAATCTGCACCAGAGAGTACAGAACGGGTTTGGACTGAGCACAGAGCCTCTGTGACACCAGAGAACAAAGAGAAATGGACTATAAATGTTGGAGCCCAGATCCCAGACTTTTAGATTACTTGTGGAATTCAAGAGGAACCTCTGCCAAGGAGAAGAGCTGGGACAAGCTGGAGGAGAAGTACTGCCCCTTTTCTGTGTGTTGTCTGGTGTTGGCCTGCAGTAGCTATTTCTGCCAAGGAGAGGAACTGTGTGTTTATCCTGCTTGACAAAGTATCTACAAGGGCTTGAGGTAGAGCTTGCCCCCTGTTCAAGAAGTCTCAGGAACAGCAAAGACTTCACCATCCCTCTGGGCACCATCTCTGGAACCGCTGGTTTCAGTCGCCATAGAGAGCTGCCGACTCTGTCACTGAGTCCGTCGCTGGTTCCGTGTCCTGAAGGCACCGCAGTAGGCACCACCGCACTTCGTACAGCATCCCTGGTCTCACCAACGCCGCTGGTTGACTGTCACCGAGCCGCTGCTTGCCCCGCGTCCTGTGGGCACCGCACTCCACACCGCCTCACTTCACTCTCACGACACCTCACTGACACCGACACCGTCGCTGCCCACCCGAACATCGACCAGCTCCGTCGCCTGCACCGTGACTTGGCAGCACCGAATCGAGCACCACCTCACTCTGCATCGTAGCCTTGGTCTCACCGACACTGCTGGACGATAGTCACCGAGCCGCTGCCTGCACCACGCCATAAGGGTACCGCACGCCGCACCGCTTCCACTTTACCTCGCAACTGCGACGGTTGCCCACGATTGACTCGTACCAACGGGATAGGCCGCAACGAGAAAGGTACTGTCTATGAGTCTGTCGATGCTACAGCTGCCCCGTACCGACGTGGTTGGCTGGAACTGTTAGACTCTGTTGTTTTCAGCATCGCGGTAGCCCCCGACGGAGCTACCGACTCAGAAGAACTGTGTTTTTTAAGCTATTTCTACAATTTAATGGTTATCTTGCAAAAATACCTATTTTTCCAGTATTGCATGTTGGAGCTTTGTCGTTTTTGGTCTTGTTGGTTTAGATAAAGATTTGCTATTTTTCTAAACTGGTGTGGTGTCCATTTGTAGTGTCTTCACTGTGTTACTGTATGCATGCACAAACGCTTTACACACTGCCTCTGAGATAAGCCTGTCTGCTCGTGCCAAGCTATCAAGGGGGTAAGCAGGGGTTATTTTAGAAGTGTATCTCCCTTACCCTGACTAGGAAGAAGGGTCCCTACTTGGACAAATGTGCAAAGCATTGCCAACTAGAGACCCCCATTTCTAACACACACTTAACATTTTTTTTTAAAGCACAGCAATTTTGATGAAAACCATGCAAATAAAAGAGACATCTGAGTAATGTACATACTTCGCAATACGGAAATAAAGTAATAGAGATATACACAAATTAAGACAATCCTGAAGGAAAAAGCAAATGAATATACAGAAACAGCAGCGATAAACCCAAATGACATTTGTAACACAAAACAATGGTATTGCATAATTAATCCTCCTTATTCATTACCTCTTTAGAAAAGACCCATATAGAGGGCAGCGAAACTAACCCCGGTGACCCACTGAGACCATCCTTCCTTCCATCTATAAATGGGTCCCCAAATGCGTTTTCCCAACAGCCTCCCCCTTTTCCCTTTCCTCTCGTAAATCCCCTTTTCGAGATTAAAGCTAGATAACAGCCTGGCGAGCCATTGTTGGAACGTTGGAGCTGTTTTATCCAACCAGATTGTAGCAATACAAATGCGCAATACAGCCATAGCCATAAAGATAAAACGTTGCTGCAGATCTTGCCTGTCCTCGCCGTTTATCCCTAACAAACTTATAGAAGGGGTAAGGCTCACTTTAATTTCTAGTGTTCTATCCATAAACTGTTCTATCGCTTTCTGCAGGGCTAACAGTTGGGGGCATGTTGCGAACATATGAATTATATCTGCGTCCCCACTGTCACACCAAGGGCATCTGGTTCCCGTCTGCCCCCCCATTGCGCAATCCTAGCGGGAGTATAATACAAGAAAAAGATTGTTTTGTACTGTTGAGCTTGAAGCCCTGCAGAACATAGCGTGGTTTGGCCTAGTTCTAATGAGGTCCTAAAACCATCGTGATCTATGCCGAGTTTATCTACCCATTTCTACTCATGTTTTTCCAGATCATCCTTTTGGAGTGAAGAGAGCTCGGCGTAGAACATCCGTATAGTGCAGTCTTCCCCTCCTCTAATAACCTCCATAATATTATTTTTGCCGAATCCGCATGGCCCCCCCTTTTTCCCACCTAAAAAACTACAAATTTGGAGATACTAAAAAAGTTTCTTTTGTTAATGCCATAGCTGTTCTGTATATCTATAAACTGCAAAATTCAATGTGGCCCCATTAGGTCAGCCAGCCTCTGAATCCCATGCCTTTCCCATTCAGCCATTATTGAATCTGAAAAGATTTCCTCAGGGAACGTGGGGTTCCTGAGTAACTGAGTGTAGCCATTCAATCTGCCTAGTCCATTTTTTTTACGAAATGCCGTCCAGATCTTATATGCAGCCATCAGGGTTTTAAACCTGGTTCTTTTAAAATAGCTAGGCTCAGTAAACTTCAGGAAGCAGTTCTCCACCTCTTTTCCAACAGAAATTGAATAGATGTCAATTGAACCAGTCTTGACCCACGGATCAGACGCGTCTCCGCCAATTAGCCCACACATTTACTGAAAGGCTGCCGCCCAGTGATACATTCTGAAGTCGGGAACAGCCAACCCTCCCCTTTCCCTTCATAGAGACATAAAACGTAGTGCCCTTCTGGTTTTCCCATGTGCCCAAATAAACCTAAGTGCTCCAGTGCTAAAAACCATTTTTTCTCAAATTCAAGTGGAAGAACCCTGAAAAGATACAGAATTTTTGGTAAAAAAAAAATTTTTACCACGTTACATCGCCCAACTAACGAGAGGTGTAGATTGTGCATTCTGTCAAAGTCCTTTTTAGCTTTAATCAATATTGGCTCAATGTTTCTATCTACAGTCTTTCCCAGATCTACGGATATGTTGATCCCTAGATAAACCGCTGAATCAGTAACCCATGTGTCGTCACACACCGCTCCTGCATTCTTGACTATCTGAGTTTTTGATCTGTTTAAAGCATACCCTGATGCAAAGCCAAAGGTTTGGGCTTCCAGCTCAATTGCAGCTAGAGCATTTTCCGGGTATGGAGTAACCAGCGCGATGTCGTCTGCGTATGCGAGGGTTTTATATTATAAGCCGTGAAATCTCATAGGAGCGATGCCACCATTAGCCTCCAGCTTCAAAATAAGGGGGTCGATGTATATTGCAAAGAGCAATGGCGAGCATGGGCATCCCTGACGAGTGCCCCGCTTGATTACTAAAGGTGCTGTATATCCCCCGTTTACTTTAAGTCGGGCTGTAGGATCTTTATACAATGCCTGAATTGCTTTTATATACCCTCCCCAATGCCAAACCGTTTCATAGCTGCCCAGAGATAGTCCCAGGAGACCCTGTCAAATGCTTTTTCAGCATCCATCAGCATAACCGCCATCGGTTCTCCTGAGACTTCGGCAGCATCAAACAGAGTTACAACCCTGCGAACATGCTGCGTTGTACCTCTCCCTGGGATAAAGCCGTGCTGGGTGGGACTAAACATCTTGTCTATAATTTTGCTAAGCCGAGTTGCCATTGATTTAGAAAAAATGTTGGCGTCACAATTCATTAAAGTTATTGGGCGGTATGACCCTGGTTCTCTGGATGGTTTCCCTTTTTTAAGAAAAATTACGATATCTGCCCCTGCCCATGAACCTGGAACGGAGCTACCCAATTGCGCCTGATGTATTATCTCAACTAAGTCAGGTCCAATAACTTCCAGGAAGACTTTATAAAATTCTAAAGGGATCTGATCCGGACCGGCTGCCTTGCCTGATGGAAGGCTGCCCAGAGCGGCATAAATCTCTTCGACAGACAATGGGATTTCCAGTGCCTCCCTGTCTTCATCAGTGATAGACTGTATTAAGATCTCGTTAAGATACCTTTGGATTTCCAACGGGTCTTTCGCCTGTTCTTCCTCATATAGATTACCGTAAAATTGTCTAAATATGTCTCGTATTCCTTCTGGTTCATCAACTATATTCCCATTTCCATCCGATATCTCCTTAATCTCCCTGAATGCTATTTTCTGCCTCAGGTGCACCGCTAACGTATGCCCAACCCGTTCACTAAACTCATAACATTGCTCCTTTCTTGCCATGAAAGTTGCAGCTGCCTTGGTGGCTATAGCTTCCTGAGCTTCAGCTTTGGCCAGGGCCAATTTAAGCAGAATTTCGTCCAACGATACACCTGATGTAATTGCAGCGTTCAGTTCCTTCTCTGTATCAATTACTACCTGACATAGCTTTTTCTCCGCCAGTGCCTCTTGTTTCTGTCTGTGCAAGCTGTAGCTCAGCGTCTCCCCTCGTATCCCAGCTTTCCATGCATCCCAAACTACAGCTGCACTGGTGCTGCCTCTATTAATATCCCAGAATCCCACTATCCATGTCTTCATATGCTGTACATATCCCGGATCTTTCAGTAACCCTCTTTCAAAAGTCCATACCCGCTCGGGTCTTCCCCCCTTCCAATGTCAGCTGATAGCACTATGGGACTATGGTCTGAGATGATACGGGGGAATTTCTCAATCCGGCACCTGGGAATTAGTGAGTTAGATACAAAAAATAATCAAGTCTGACAGCCACCCGGTGGGGCGCCGAGAAGTATGTAGTGCCTGGATCCTCTGGCTTCAATCGTGACCACACATCCTCCAGTGAGTCATTCCGAGCTAAATTGAAAATTGCTTGGAAAGTCCTTTTCTTCCGACCCATATATCTTTCCCCAGTCTCTGTCCAGAGCCCCCCCATCCCATTTATGTTAAAATACCAACACATGATGACTGGTGTAGGCCAGGAGGCTAGTTCCGAATCTAAAAATTCAATAATATCTGGGTCATCAGCTGTCGAACCATACACTGAACATATTGTAAACGTCTCACCCCTTATTGTGCACTCCACCAGCACCCATCTACCCCACTGGTCTTCCAGCTTCCTTTTGACGGTTATATTACCCCGTCGACCAAGTATAGCGACCCCTCTAGTCTTAGTCACTGTTTATTATTCGCAATCAAATGAAAACCAAGCTGTTCCATTACACTACCTCTTGCTCCCTCTATATGCGTCTCTTGTAGACATAAGAGATCCAGGCGCATTGTTCTCAGAATAGCTGCAACCCGTTGTCTTTTACCCTGATTATTTAATCCACAAACATTGATTGAGGCAATTCGTAAATACATTAATGAACATCAAACATCTGTCCATCCCAGTAAGCCTTTGAATTTATTTCTAGCTTTTGTGTAATTTTTCTTTTTAAGTTTTCTCTTTCTTTGTTTTCTATAGCTTTAGTGCACCTCGTGTGTCTCCCCATATGCCTCAGATGCCATGCTGTGCTGTACCCTACTCCTGCCCCCAATCCCCCCCATACCCCCCTACCCTCAAACCCCCCCTCCCCAACCTCCCCCTCCCCCCCACAGGCAAATAGGTCAATCATGACCTATGCGTGGCAGCTGAAGCCCACAGCTGAGTCGCAGCCCCCCCTATCCCCCCGAAATCCTCCCTTACGACCTGTTCATCCAGCCGTCAAGCAGTTATATAATCCTTTAAATCACCAATGCAAATTTAAGTGGTAAGTGTAAAAGAGGAGAGAAAAGAAAGAGTATTACATCGCGCCCAGTAACCACAACAACAAAATCTATCAGACCCCTCCGCCCATTCCCCTCTTCTCTTGCAGTTCCATCATATAAGTTTGTGCCTTAATTTCTGAAAAGAACATGCGGACTTGACCCTTGAAGATTATTTTAAGCCGGGCAGGATACAATAGATAGGCCTCACTGCCCAGCCCCTGGAAAGGAGTTATCATCTGTCTAAGCCACCACCTCCTTTCAACCGTGGCATGACAGAAATCAGGGCGGGCGAAAAATGTATTGCCCTCAAATGTTCGCTTGGCGTCAGGTTTGGCTTTATCGATAATTGCCTGCCTAAGAAGAAAGTTGCAGTTATACACTAAAATAGCCCTAGGACTATCACCTTGGCCAGTAGCATGCCCTCACTTAACATTTTTCAACAGAAAACAGACCCTCTTTTTTGCAATGTGCCTAGTTGTGGATTTGGGACCCTGGCTCAGCTGGCACGTGGGGAAACCAAGCAAACATGTACATTTTTATAAACTAGACACCCACTGGAATCCAGGATGGTGTGACTCTTGTGACTATCACCAGTTCTATTACCCAGAATCCCGTGCAATCCTCAAACTTTGTAAACAAAACAACATTATCCTCACATTTCTGTGCTGAAAAGTTCTGGAATATGCAGAGTCACAAACTTCCATCCACCAAGCATTCCCCAGGTCTCCCGATAAAAAAGTACCTCACTTGACTGGGTATGCCAAGTGCCCACGACAGGAAATGACTCAAAATGCATCATAGACACATCACATTATTAAAGTGAAAACTGACTTTTTTAGCAAAGTACATAGCTGTGGATTTTGAACCCTAGCTCTGCTGCCACCTAGGGAAACCTAGCAAACCTGTGCATTTTTTACAACTAGACACCCAGGGGAATCCAAGATGGGGAGACTTGTGTGGCTCTCACCAGTTTCTTTACCCAAAATCTCGTGCAAAACTCAAACTTTGTAAAAAAAAACATTTTCTTCATATTTCTGTGATGGAAAGTTCTGGCATCTGTGGGGAACCACAAGCTTCCACCAACTCAGCATTCCCCAAGGTCTCTCAATAAAAATGGTACCCCACTGGTGAGGGTAGGCCTAGTGCCCGTGACAGGAAACGTCCCAAAAAGCAACATGGACACATTGGGGGCCGATTCACAGAACTAATCTGAGATAAAATCCTAAACTTACTACTTTTGGTATTCACAGAAGGCATTTAGTAGTAGTAAAGTTAGGACTCCTAATTTTACTACTACTAAACTGAGGCAAAATCCTAACTTTACGACTTTCGGTATTCACAAAAAGTAGTAAGTTTAGGATTTTATCTCAGTTTAGTAGTAGTAAAGTTAGGAGTCCTAACTTTACTACTACTAAATGCCTTCTGTGAAACCCAAAAGTAGTAAGTTTAGGATTTTATCTCAGATTAGTTCTGTGAATCGGCCCCTTTATATTTTTCCACAGAAAACAGACCCTCTTTTTTCCAATGTGCATAGTGGTGGATTTGGGACCCTAGCTCAGCTGGCACCTGGGGAAACCTAGCAAACCTGTAAATTTTTTAAAACTAGACACGCACCGGAATAAAGGATGGGGTGACTTGTGTGGCTCTCACCAGGTTCTGTTACCCAGAATCCCTTTCAATCCTCAAACTTTGTCAACAAACCACATTATCCTCACATTTCTGTGATGGAAGGTTCTGAAATATGCGGTGACCCACAATCTTCCACCCAGCAAGCATTCCCGCGGTCTCCCGATAAAAATGGTACCTCACTTGTGTGGGTAGGCCCACTGCCCAAATCAGGAAACGGCCCAAAACGCAACATAGACACATCACATTTTTCCAGCGAAACGGACCCTTTTTTCGCAATGTACTGAGCTGAGGATTTTGGATCCTAGCTCCGCCAGCACCTTGGGAAACCTAGCAAACCTGTATATTTTTTAAAACTATACTCCCAGGGAAATCCAGGATATTGTGAATTCTGTGGCTATCACCATGTTTTGTTACCCAGAATCCCTTGCACACCTCAAACTTTGCCCCAAAAAAACATTTTCCTCATATTTCTGCGATGGAAAGTTCTGGAATCTGCTTGGACCAACAAACTTCCACCCACCCAGCGTTCCCACAAGTCTCCCGATAAAAATGGTACCTCACTTGTATGGCTAGGCCTAGGGTCTGCGACAGGAACGGCCCAAAATGCAATGTGGACACATCACATTTTTCCACAGAATATTGACCCTTTTATTGCAATGTGCCTAGCTATCGATTTCTGACCCTAGCTCAGCTGGCACCTAGGGAAGCCTCACAAATCTGTATATTTTTGACAACTAGACACCCAGGGGAATCTAGGTTGGGGTGACTTGTGTGGCTTTCACTAGGTTCTGTTACCCAGAATCGCTTGCAAACATCAAATTTTGTCCAAAAAAACCCATTTTCCTCACATTTCTGTGATGGAAAATTCTGGATTGTGGGGAGCCACAAACTTCCATCCACCCAGCATTCCCCCAAGTTTCCCGATAAAAATTGTACCTTACTTGTGTGGGTAGGTCTTGTGCCCGCAACAGGAAACGGCTCAAAACACAACGTGGACAGTTCACATTTTCCCAGTGAAAACTGACCCTTTTTTCGCAATGTACTTAGCTGTGTATTTTGGACCCTGGCTTCACCAGCACCTATGGAAACCTAGCACACCTGTACATTTTTGAAAACTAGACTCCCAGGGAAAACCGGGATGGGTGACTTCTGTGGCTATCACCAGGTTCTGTTACCCAGAATCCGTTGCAAACCTCAAACTTTGCCCAAAAAACACATTTTCCTCATATTTCTGCGATGGAAAGTTCTGGAATCTGCTGGGAGCCACAAATTTCCACCCACCCAGCATTTCCACAAGTCTTTGATTAAAACAGTACCTCACTTGTGTGGGTAGGCCTAGTGCCTGCGACAGGAAACAGCCCAAAACGCAACGTGGACACATCACATCCTTCAACTGAAACCTGATCCGTTTTTTGCAATGTGTGTGCCTAGCTTTGGGTTTTGGACCCTAGCTCAGCTGGCACTTAGGGAAACCTATCAAACCTGTACATTTTTTAACACCAGACACCCAGGGGAAACCAGGATGGGGTGACTTGTGTGGCTCTCACCAGGTTCTGCTACCCCGAATCCCTTGCAAACCTTAAACTTGTCCAAAAAAACAACATTTCCCCATATTTCTGTGATATAAAGTTCTAGAATCTGAGGGGAGTCACTGACTTCCAAACACACAGAATTTGCCCAGGTCTCCTGATAAAAATGGTACCTCACTTGTGTGGGTGGGCCCAGTGCCCGCGACACGAAACGGCCAAAAAAAACATAACGTGGACACATCACCTTTCTCCACAGAATACTGACCCTTTTAATGCAAAGTGCCTAGCTGTGGAAACCTAGCAAATCTGTATATTTTTGAAAACTAGACAACCAGGGGGATCCAGGATGGGGTGACTTGTGTGGCTCTCACCAGGTTCTGTTACCCAGAATCCCTTGCAAACCTCAAACTTTGTAAATAAAAACATTCCTCACATTTCTGTGATGGAAAGCTCTGGAATCTGCGGTGAGCCACAAACGTCCACCCACCCAGCATTCCCCAAAGTCTTCCTGATAAAAATGGTACCTCACTTGTGTGGGTAGGCCTAGTGCCCACGACAGGAAACGGTGCAAAACGCAACGTGGACACACCACAATTTCACAGTGAAAAATGACCCTTTTTTGCAAAGTGCCTAGCTGTAGTTTTTGAACTCTAGCTCTGCCGGCACCTAGGGAAACCTAGCAAACCTATACATTTTTGAAAACTAGACACCCAGGGGAATCCAGGATGGGGTGACTTGACTGGCTCTCACCATGTTCTGTTACCCAGAATCCCTTGCAAACCTAAAAAATTGTCAAAGAAACACATTTTCCTCACATTTCTGTGGTGGAAAGTTCTGGAATCTGCGTGGATCCACAAATTTTCACCCACCCCGCGTTCCCCAAAGTCTTCTGAGAAAAATGGTACCTCACTTGTGAGGGTAGGCCTAGTGCCCGCGACAGGAAACGGCGCAAAACGCAACGTGGACACACCACAATTTCACAGTGAAAAATGACCCTTTTTTTGCAAAGTGCCTAGCTGTAGTTTTTGAACCCTAGCTCTGCCGGAACCTAGGGAAACCTAGCAAACCTATAAATGTTTGAAAACTAGACACCCAGGGGAATCAAGGATGGGGTGACTTGACTGGCTCTCACCAGGTTCTGTTACCCAGAATCCCTTGCAAACCTAAAAAATTGTCCCAAAAAACACATTTTCCTCACATTTCTGTCGTGGAAAGTTCTGGAATCTGTGTGGATCCACAAATTTCCACCCACCCCGCGATCCCCAAAGTCTTCCGATAAAAATTGTACCTCACTTGTGTGGGTAGGCCTAGTGCCCGCGACAGGAAACGGCACAAACGCAACGTGGATACACCACAATTTCACAGTGAAAAATGACCCTTTTTTGCAAAGTGCCTAGCTGTAGTTTTTGAACTCTAGCTCTGCCGGCACCTAGGCAAACCTAGCAAACCTATACATTTTTGAAAACTAGACACCCAGGGGAATCCAGGATGGGGTGACTTGATTGGCTCTCACCAGGTTCTGTTACCCAGAATCCCTTGCAAACCTAAATAATTGTCAAAGAAACACATTTTCCTCACATTTCTGTGGTGGAAAGTTCTGGAATCTGCGTGGATCCACAAATTTTCACCCACCCCGCGTTCCCCAAAGTCTTGCAAGAAAAATGGTACCTCACTTGTGTGGGTAGGCCTAGTTCCCGTGACAGGAAACGGCGCAAAACGCAACGTGGACACACCACAATTTCACAGTGAAAAATGACCCTTTTTTGCAAAGTGCCTAGCTGTAGTTTTTGAATCCTAGCTCTGCCGGCACCTAGGGTAAACCTAGCAAACCTATACATTTTTGAAAACTAGACACCCAGGGGAATCCAGGATGGGGTGACTTGACTGGCTCTCACCAGGTTCTGTTACCCAGAATCCCTTGCAAACCTAAAAATTGTCCCAAAAAACACATTTTCCTCACATTTCTGTCGTGGAAAGTTCTGGAATCTGTGTGGATACACAAATTTCCACCCACCCCGCGATCCCCAAAGTCTTCCGATAAAAATTGTACCTCACTTGTGTGGGTAGGCCTAGTGCCCGCGACAGGAAACGGCACAAACGCAACGTGGATACACCACAATTTCACAGTGAAAAATGACCCTTTTTTTGCAAAGTGCCTAGCTGTAGTTTTTGAACTCTAGCTCTGCCGGCACCTAGGCAAACCTAGCAAACCTATACATTTTTTAAAACTAGACACCCAGGGGAATCCAGGATGGGGTGACTTGATTGGCTCTCACCAGGTTCTGTTACCCAGAATCCCTTGCAAACCTAAAAAATTGTCAAAGAAACACATTTTCCTCAGATTTCTGTGGTGGAAAGTTCTGGAATCTGCGTGGATCCACAAATTTTCACCCACCCCGCGTTCCCCAAAGTCTTCCGAGAAAAATGGTACCTCACTTGTGTGGGTAGGCCTAGTGCCCGCGGCAGGAAAGGGCGCAAAATGCAACGTGAACACACCACAATTTCACCGTGAAAAATGACCCTTTTTTTGCAAAGTGCCTAGCTGTAGTTTTTTAACCCTAGCTCTGCCGGAACCTAGGGAAACCTAGCAAACCTATAAATGTTTGAAAACTAGACACCCAGGGGAATCAAGGATGGGGTGACTTGACTGGCTCTCACCAGGTTCTGTTACCCAGAATCCCTTGCAAACCTAAAAAATTGTCCAAAAAAACACATTTTCCTCACATTTCTGTGGTGGAAAGTTCTGGAATCTGCGTGGATCCACAAATTTCTACCCACCCTGCGTTCCCCAAAGTCTTCTGAGAAAAATGGTACCTCACTTGTGAGGGTAGGCCTAGTGCCCGCGACAGGAAACGGTGCAAAACGCAACGTGGACACACCACAATTTCACAGTGAAAAATGACCCTTTTTTTGCAAAGTGCCTAGCTGTAGTTTTTTAACTCTAGCTCTGCCGGCACCTAGGGAAACCTAGCAAACCTATACATTTTTGAAAACTAGACACCCAGGGGAATCCAGGATGGGGTGACTTGACTGGCTCTCACCAGGTTCTGTTACCCAGAATCCCTTGCAAACCTAAAAAATTGTCAAAAAACCCACATTTTCCTCACATTTCTGTGGTGGAAAGTTCTGGAATCTGCGTGGATCCACAAATTTCCACCCACCCCGCGATCCCCAAAGTCTTCCGATAAAAATTGTACCTCACTTGTGTGGGTAGGCCTAGTGCCCGCGACAGGAAAGGGCGCAAAACGCAACGTGAATACACCACAATTTCACCGTGAAAAATGACCCTTTTTTTGCAAAGTGCCTAGCTGTAGTTTTTTAACCCTAGCTCTGCCGGAACCTAGGGAAACCTAGCAAACCTATAAATGTTTGAAAACTGGACACCCAGGGGAATCAAGGATGGGGTGACTTGACTGGCTCTCACCAGGTTCTGTTACCCAGAATCCCTTGCAAACCTAAAAAATTGTCAAAAAACCCACATTTTCCTCACATTTCTGTGGTGGAAAGTTCTGGAATCTGCGTGGATCCACAAATTTCCACCCACCCTGCGTTCCCAAAAGCCTTTTGAGAAAAATGGTACCTCACTTGTGTGGGTAGGCCTAGTGCCCGCGACAGGAAACGGCGCAAAACGCAACATGGACACACCACAATTTCACAGTGAAAAATGACCCTTTTTTTGCAAAGTGCCTAGCTGTAGTTTTTGAACTCTAGCTCTGCCGGCACCTAGGGAAACCTAGCAAACCTATACATTTTTGAAAACAAGACACCCAGAGGAATCCAGGATGGGGTGACTTGACTGGCTCTCACCATGTTCTGTTACCCAGAATCCCTTGCAAACCTAAAAAATTGTCAAAGAAACACATTTTCCTCACATTTCTGTGGTGGAAAGTTCTGGAATCTGCGTGGATCCACAAATTTTCACCCACCCCGTGTTCCCCAAAGTATTCCAAGAAAAATGGTACCTCACTTGTGAGGGTAGGCCTAGTGCCCGCGACAGGAAACGGCGCAAAACGCAACGTGGACACACCACAATTTCACAGTGAAAAATGACCCTTTTTTTGCAAAGTGCCTAGCTGTAGTTTTTGAACCCTAGCTCTGCCGGAACCTAGGGAAACCTAGCAAACCTATAAATTTTTGAAAACTAGACACCCAGGGGAATCAAGGATGGGGTGACTTGACTGGCTCTCACCAGGTTCTGTTACCCAGAATCCCTTGCAAACCTAAAAAATTGTCCCAAAAAACACATTTTCCTCACATTTCTGTCGTGGAAAGTTCTGGAATCTGTGTGGATCCACAAATTTCCACCCACCCCGCGATCCCCAAAGTCTTCCGATAAAAATTGTACCTCACTTGTGTGGGTAGGCCTAGTGCCCGCGACAGGAAACGGCACAAACGCAACGTGGATACACCACAATTTCACAGTGAAAAATGACCCTTTTTTTGCAAAGTGCCTAGCTGTAGTTTTTGAACTCTAGCTCTGCCGGCACCTAGGCAAACCTAGCAAACCTATACATTTTTGAAAACTAGACACCCAGGGGAATCCAGGATGGGGTGACTTGATTGGCTCTCACCAGGTTCTGTTACCCAGAATCCCTTGCAAACCTAAAAAATTGTCAAAGAAACACATTTTCCTCACATTTCTGTGGTGGAAAGTTCTGGAATCTGCGTGGATCCACAAATTTTCACCCACCCCGCGTTCCCCAAAGTCTTCCAAGAAAAATGGTACCTCACTTGTGTGGGTAGGCCTAGTTCCCGTGACAGGAAACGGCGCAAAACGCAACGTGGACACACCACAATTTCACAGTGAAAAATGACCCTTTTTTTGCAAAGTGCCTAGCTGTAGTTTTTGAATCCTAGCTCTGCCGGCACCTAGGGAAACCTAGCAAACCTATACATTTTTGAAAACTAGACACCCAGGGGAATCCAGGATGGGGTGACTTGACTGGCTCTCACCAGGTTCTGTTACCCAGAATCCCTTGCAAACCTAAAAAATTGTCCAAAAAAAACACATTTTCCTCACATTTCTGTGGTGGAAAGTTCTGGAATCTGCGTGGATCCACAAATTTCCACCCACCCCGCGCTCCCCAAAGTCTTCCGAGAAAAATGGTACCTCACTTGTGTGGGTAGGCCTAGTGTCCGTGACAGGAAACGGCGCAAAACGCAACGTGGACACACCACAATTTCACAGTGAAAAATGACCCTTTTTTTGCAAAGTGCCTAGCTGTAGTTTTTGAACTCTAGCTCTGCCGGCACCTAGGCAAACCTAGCAAACCTATACATTTTTGAAAACTAGACACCCAGGGGAATCCAGGATGGGGTGACTTGACTGGCTCTCACCAGGTTCTGTTACCCAGAATCCCTTGCAAACCTAAACAAATTGTCAAAAAAACACATTTTCCTCACATTTCTGTGGTGGAAAGTTCTGGAATCTGCGTGGATCCACAAATTTTCACCCACCCCGCGTTCCCCAAAGTCTTCCAAGAAAAATGGTACCTCACTTGTGTGGGTAGGCCTAGTGCCCGCGACAGGAAAGGGCGCAAAACGCAACGTGGACACACCACAATTTCACAGTGAAAAATGACCCTTTTTTTGCAAAGTGCCTAGCTGTAGTTTTTTAACCCTAGCTCTGCCGGCACCTAGGGAAACCTAGCAAACCTATACATGTTTGAAAACTAGACACCCAGGGGAATCCAGGATGGGGTGACTTGACTGGCTCTCACCAGGTTCTGTTACCCAGAATCCCTTGCAAACCTAAAAAATTGTCCAAAAAAACACATTTTCCTCACATTTCTGTGGTGGAAAGTTCTGGAATCTGCGTGGATCCACAAATTTCCACCCACCCTGCGTTCCCCAAAGTCTTCCGAGAAAAATGGTACCTCACTTGTGTGGGTAGGCCTAGTGCCCGCGACAGGAAACGGCGCAAAACGCAACGTGGACACACCACAATTTCACAGTGAAAAATGACCCTTTTTTTGCAAAGTGCCTAGCTGTAGTTTTTTAACCCTAGCTCTGCCGGAACCTAGGGAAACCTAGCAAACCTATAAATGTTTGAAAACTAGACACCCAGGGGAATCAAGGATGGGGTGACTTGACTGGCTCTCACCAGGTTCTGTTACCCAGAATCCCTTGCAAACCTAAAAAATTGTCCAAAAAAACACATTTTCCTCACATTTCTGTCGTGGAAAGTTCTGGAATCTGCGTGGATCCACAAATTTTCACCCACCCCGCGTTC